>PVJX010036639.1:0-17461 GCA_004027295.1 Dolichotis patagonum | reverse complement strand
CTGTAGAGTTTTTATTATTAGTGACTGTTGGAATTTGTCAAAAGCTTTTTCTACAACTCTTGAGATGGTCATGTGAATTTTTTCTTTGGTTCTGTTGACATGGTATATTACATTTATTGATTTGCATATGCTGAATTATCCCTGCATTGCTAGAATTAATCCCATTTGGCCATGGTGTATAATCTTCTTGATGACTTGCTGCATTCTGTTTGCTCATAACTTATTGAGGATTTTTGCATCTCTGTTCATAATGGAGATTGGCCTGTAATTCTCTTTTTTTGGTTGGGTCTTTCTCTGGTTTTGGTACCAGGGTAATGCTTGCCTCCAGGAATGAATTAGAAAGAATTACTTCCCTTTCAATTTTATTAACTAGTTTGAGGAGTATTGGCATTAAATTTTCTCTAAATTTCTTGTAGAATTCAGAAGTGAATCTGGGTTTTTCTTTATTGGCAAGTTTTTAATTATTTTCTGGGTTTTTCTTTATTGGCAAGTTTTTTTATTATTTTCTATTTCATTAACTGATACTGATTTATTTAGAATTTTTATATGTTCTTGATTCATCTTTGGTAATTCATAGATATCTAGGAATCTGTCCATTTCTTCTGTGTTTTTCATCCTATGAGAATAAAGATTTTCAAAGTAGGTATTTCCACAGAATTTGTAGTGATTTCATTCCTTTCATTTTTCAATGCATGAATTCTATTGTTTTCTTTCCTTTTTAAAATAAAATTGGCGAAGAGTTTATCAGTTTCATTTATTCTTTCAAAGAACCAACTCTTCTATTCATTAATTATTTATATTGCTGTATTAGTCTCCATTGCATTAATTTCTGCCCTGATCTTTATAATTTCCTTTAGTGTATGGGCTTTGGGCTTGTCTTGCTCATATTAGTCTTTATCCATTTAACTCTTTGGTTCTGCTTCCAGAATTTAACTATTTTTTTATTTTCCTGCTATCAACATTGGTATGCATGTTTGCTGCAATATGCTATCTTTAGTATTTTGGGGAAGATACATAGAAAGGGAATAGCTGGTTCATATGGAATTTTAATTTTAGTTATTGAACAAATCTCCATAGTTAAACAGTTGTACTACTTTACATTCTCACCAACAATGTAGAAAGTGTTTATTTTTTCACTGGAGCCATGCCAGAACTTGCTATTATTTTACTTGTTGATGGCTGATATTCTTTCCAGTGTAAAATGAAATCATAACATTGTTTTAATTTGCATTTCTTTAATGGACACACATGTTGGCCATTTTTTCATATGATTATAGGCCATTTGTACTTCTTCTGAGAAAGTCTATTCATTTCATATGCCCATTTTTATTGGGTCTTTTATTTTGGATGATACTAATTTTGGGGTTCTTTATGTATTTTAGATATTAGTCCTCCTTATGAAGAGTAACTAGAGAAAATTATTTCACATTATGTTGGTTGTCTCTTTACCACATTGTTTCTTTTACTCTGCAGAAGCTTTTTAATTTGATGCAATTCCATTTGTTGATTCCTGCTATTATTTTTTGTGCAATTGGAGGTCTGTTTAGGAAGTTCTTGCCTACAACTAAGGCTTCAAGTGTTTTAAATATCTTATCTTCCAGTAGGTTCATTGTTTCTGTGTTAATGTTTAGATGTTTGATGCAGTTTGATTTAAGTTTAGTACATGGTGACAGATATGGGTCGAGTTTAAATCTTCTGCATATATATAGCCAGTTTTCCCCAGCATCACTTGATAAATAGGCTATCTTTCCTCCGATATATGTTTTGGGTCCTCTTGACAAAGGTCAAGTAGCTAATGTGTCTGGAGATGTTTCTGAATCCTCTATTCTGTTCTACTGACCCACATGTTTGTTTTTGTGGCAGTGCCATAGTATTTTTATCACTATAGCTTTATAATGTAGCTTGAAGTCAGATATTGTGATATCTCCTGCTTTGCTTTTTATCACACAGGGTTGGTTTTGCTTTTCAGGCTCTCTTCTGGTTCCATATGAATTTTAAGATTGTCTTCTCTAGTTCTGTAAGAAAAGCTTTTGGTATCTTGATTGGGATTGAGTTGAATCTATGTATATATAAGTTTTGGAAATATAGCCATTTTGACAATGTCAATTCTGTCTACCAAGGAAGAAAGGATATTTTCCCATTTTCCTATGTCCTCTTCAGTCCCCTTTACAGAGTACTGTAGTTTTCATTGCAGAGGTCTTTCACTTCCTTGGTTAGGTTGATTCCTAAGTATTTAATTGTTCTTGATGCTTTTGTGAATGATATTGTTTTACTAATTTGCCTATCAGTGAGTTCATTATTGGTATAAATGAATTATATTGAGTTTTATGTGTTCATTTTACATCCTGCTATATTGCTCAAACTGGCTATTAATTCTAAGAGTTTTTTGATAGAATTCTTGCCTCTTCTATTTAGAGTACCGTGTCATCTACAAATAAGAGTAATTTGACTCCTCCTTTACTATGTATCTCACTTTTACTTCTTTCTCTTGCCTGATTTCTCTGGCTGATGTCTCAAGTATTATGATGTGCTGAACAGAAGTGATATTAATGGACATTCTTGTCTTGTTCCTGATTTTATAGCAAAAGCTTTCAGTTTTCCCCCATGATATAACGCTGGTTGTTGTTTTGTCAAAAATGGTTTTTATCAGATTTTGATAAGGTCCTTCTATACTTATTTTCTTGAAGGTTTTCTCATAAAACATTGTTAGAAGTTGTGAGCGGCTTCTCCTGCATCTACTGGCTTTTGTCCTTGATTATGCTTATGTGGTGTATTATACTTATTGCTTTGCATATGTTGAAACCTACTTTGTTTGGGTCCTTTTGATGATGTGTTACATTCTATCTGCCAATGATCTTATTGAGAATTTTTGCATCTATGTTCATTAAGGAGCTGGTTTTGTTTTTATCACTATAAATCATTTCATTTTTTAGATTTTCTGATCAGTTTTATAATTTCCCTATATACTCATTTTAATCTCAAATATCATTATATATACTAAGCATACATTTAAATTTGGTGTCTGAAAATTGCTGCACCTAAAGTCTTTTGCTCCTGAATCTCTTGTCATTTCAGGTAGCTTGTGATTATGGTTCCTTAATTTTTTGTATTCTGTGGTTTTTTTTTTTCCATTGAACTCACATTTGAATTTTAATCAATGTGAATTCTATGAGAACTAGCAATAAGATGAATTGGATACTCCCACAGAATCCTTTCATTAAAAGAAACTAATAATGCTGGATGAAGAAAGAAAAAATATATATATATATTTAAATTTATCAACTAAATACAAAATATACAGACATTTTAAAAAGCAAATGATTTGCCTGTAATCCTAGCACTCAGGAGACGGAGGCAGGAGGATCACTGTGCATTTGAGGTCACTTTGGGCTGCAAAGTGAGGTCAAGCCCAGCCCGAACTGCATAGTGAAACTTAGTCTCAGAAAAAGAAAAAAAAAGTTAATGATAACAGGAACTTGGAAAGATGAGTCTGTACAAAGGTCAGTCCCTAGATAATTAGTTATTCATTGCTCAAGCTACACGAATGTTGCAGCTTTACATGGAAGACTGTTATCATTCACCAGTCATATTAGCGACATACTGAAGTCTTCCCTTCACTTTGAAGAGCAGGTGAATCATCATAGTACAGTAGCAGCAGTAATTAAAATAATTCACACTTTTTTACAAGAGACTAAATACAGTGCTATAAACAATGATGCTTCCAACAAAAATGGACTGCATTTAATGACAGTGACTGCATAAGATTACATTGCCAAGTGACATCCTAGCTCTCCTAGTTTGCATAACAAATCTCTATGGTGTTTCCACAACAATGACATTATCTAATGATTCATTTTCAAAACACATCCGTGTTGTAAAATGTAGCATTACTGTATAGTAATTAATCATCTCTTAACAAGTGGTCAGCTGATGAGTACCCCATGACTGCATAGTCTGTACAGACAAGATTAATGAAGCTCTCCAAGAGCCAGGTCACCTGCCCAGGTACACAGCAGGATGCATTCTCCATTAAGCTCATACTAAGGGAGGTACATATGAGTGAGTGTTAGTGAATGAAAGATGAGCAGAACAGCGTGTCCTTCTAGATTCCAGCGGTTAAAGCCTCTGCCTGATCTTTTATCTCTTTTTCCTGCTTCATTATGGGGAATGTGCATTGAAGTGACACAATCAGAAAATGGACAGGCTGATTACTAAGTCCATGTGTTTCCTCCAACTTCCACTGTACTCACATGCACAAGAAATAAAGCACTTTATGTTACATCATTAAGACTGCAGAGCTAATTCTTTGCTGCAGCATAGCCTAGCATATTATCAACATACTCCATCCCACAAAAACCAAAACCACAGGTATTTACCCAAACCCTTTAGAGACACAATGACAATAATAGCATCAGAAGCAGAAACGGCAGTTACAGCAACACTTACTGAGTTGTTGCTTTTTGCCAAACATTATGCTAAGCACTTTGAGTACTTCAATTTTTTTTTGTCTCTACCACAACCTTGTGAAGCAACTACTATTAGTTTGCCTATTTAATGAAAAGAAACTCAAATATTAAATAAATTAGATAATTTCCCCTAGATCCCTATGCATGGCAGTTGTCCAGGTTGACAACAAATCCTAAATCTGTCTACATTACAACACAGCCGCTAATACTTCTTTCATTTGACAAATGTTTATTCAAGAATACCAGGTGCCAGATACTCAAATGCTGCATCCAGAGAATCCAGAAATTAAAATGACTCACTGTTCTTACATATTCCAAACAATATGTGAAATCACACAGATGTATTTGGACACACAATCATGTTTTGACTCATAGCCACATAAAGATCATTTCTTGGGCCAGTTCACATACTCCTAGATCTGTGATGCAACCATTTTTTGTTCTTGCACACTCATCAAACAAACACCAGGCAATGGAGATACAAAATCAAGAGATATCATCCCAATTCCTAAAAGAGATTACCTTTTAATGGCAGAAATAAAACAAATAATTTTTCTTCTGGAAGAATTGTTAAATGGAGATTATGAAAAAATCTAAAAGATAAACTCAAATTTTATTATAAATCACACTTTTAATAATATTGGCATATTATTTAAATCTCACATACCCTTTATGAAATCACTAGGACTCTGGAAATATTAACAAATTCTAACAAACAGACAGTTATAGCATATTTCTCTTAGAATGGAGGTATTCTCACATCTAGACAATTTTTTGCATTCTTTGCAAGGAAACTTCTCCCCAGGCATTGCTAACATAATAACAGCATTGCTATTAACAATAATAACAATGTCCTCTATACTCACATTTTAATCTCATATAATATCTTTAAATATAATAAGTATACTTTTAAATATGTGTCTGATAATGTATTGTGGCTGTACTGACACCTGCTATTTTAATTTTACTTATTTATGTTTATTTTTTTAATTTTTAAGAGGATAAAACCAAATGAAATAAAACAGAATGAAGCCAATCAAAACAAAATAGTAAAAGCAATACAGGACTTCAAAACAAGATAATAGAAAATCAACATTTGCTGCCATAATGCCTCTTGTTATCTTCAAAATAACTGTCCATGCCATCAGACATGTTAATATCACACCAAATAAAACAGAACAAAACCAATCAAAACAAAACAGTGAAAGTGATACAGAATTTCCATTACCACTTTATTGTGTCCATTATCATTTTCCTCAAAGTTTTATTCAGGCAAAGTACATTCTATGCCCATGTTTTGGTGTTTGTGATACTAATTTTACTCTAATACAGAGTTCTATTGCTCAACGTACCTATGGCTTCTGACATCCTTTATGCAAGTTTAGCAGAAATATTGGTTGCAAAGAAAGAGGAAATAATTGCAATCATAGATTGATGCAGCCATAGATTAATGGGAAAACTCTTTTAGTCAAACAAGGTATCTGCTGTTATCCCTCTGCGAATTAAACAGCTGAAACTTAACATTTTAAAGGACACAATATCAGATTGTTAACTATTTGTACTATGTTGCGCAGCTGCTCCCGGAACTTACCCTCCTTACAGCACTGAAATGCTTACCCAATGAGCAACCATTCTGTCTCCTCCTGCTCCTGGCAGCCACCGTTGTTTTTTTCTGTTTCTATGAGCTTGCCTATTTTAAATATTCCCTGGCCAAGGGTGGTCCAGGGAGAATAGTTTGATCTGTCATTGTCTGTCCACGTTTTATGCTTTGGTTTTGTAACTTGAACAACTACTGCTAAGATAACATATAATTCATCAACTAGTGATTTCTTACTTGTTTTTGAATTTCTGTATTGTTTCTACACTTTTTTTCTGTTTTGCTTTCTTTCTCTAAATACTAAATAAATAAATATTCCATGGAAGCATTTGTCCTTCTGTAACTAGATCATATGTTAAGATGATGGACGTCATGTGAAATGTTCTTACCACATGCATAATAAAAGAACACAAGTAAGATTTTCTTAGTAAAAGTCAACTTGATTGTGATGATGGTATCACTGATGCATACACATGTCCAAACCCATCAAATAGATATCTATTAAATATGTGCAATTTTGTGAATCAGTTATTCCTCACAAAGCTTTTTAGAGAGAGAAATAGTCCCTCTATTTCTTGAAAGCCTTGGCTCAATGTGACATGCAGCACTGTGATTTCATTCCGTGGCAAAAATTAGTCAATGGCCACAACTAGAAGCAATGGAATCTAGAAGCAGTTTCTGACTAACCCATTGCCACCCAGCAATGCCCAAGGGTACACAATTTGTGTTGTCCAGTGTAGTAGTCTCCAGGAATGGTCCCAAATGAACTGTGTGCCTCAAAGTGTTCAGTCCTTAAGGTAGCTCCCTCTCACATCAAATCCGGGTTTCCCTGTGTTTTATTTTAATCAACAGAATACAGTCAATGTCATTTTGTGACTGTTTTCGAACAAAAGCTTTTTATTTCTGTGTTCTTCAAAATATTGACCCACTGTGTATGAAATCCAGTAACCCTGATGATGTGACCACGTAAAAAGACCACACGGAGAATGGAAGGCCAGCTGTTCCCTCATCCTAGCCAACCCCAGCTTTTAGCTATCCCTATGAAGGTGCCAGACTATGTGTGGAAAGACAACTTGTGTGTTTTATCCCCGTCAAACTTCTGACTGAAGCTGCATGAGACCCTAAGCAAGTCCAGTGGAAGAATCACCAGACTGAACCAAATGATGATGTCTACAAAGTCACGAAAAACCATTATACTAAGTTGGTAATCCTTGTGTCATTTTGTTATGAAGGAATTGACCACTGAAACACACATCTACCCATCTTTAACACAGTTTCCAAATAAATAACATTCTATTACTTCAAAGGTTTTTCTTAATGAAGATCAGAGAACTGAATTTCTCTTGCAAAGAAATGTTTGATCTTAGAGTAAAGCCACAGCACATGAGGTACCAAAACATCAACACATTCTAATGTACACATTGCAGTGCTCTGCTTTGGAGAATCAGGTAGTTTCTTTTGGTAGCAGTGGGATCTGTTGGCATTTTTCTAATACTAATCCATAACTGTTTGGGCTGCTTATTTATAAGTTAAGCTCAAGGTAAAAGTAGCAACAAAGAGAACTGAAAAAGAAACCCAGAAAGGAAGGGGAGTAGAAAGAAGAGATCTTATGAGTGGCCAAGCAAATATGGGAAAGAAAATAACTGAAGAAAAGAACTACCTATCAACTTGAGAAGACCAAAAATGTTTAATGGTATAATATTCAGTTCAAAACAGGAGAATAAAATAAAGAAGAATAGTATATTTTTGAATTATAATTAATTCATTTGTTATGATATGAATCGACTATAATCATATATACTCTATATAGAGAATAGTTTCCACTAATTTTGCTGAATTTTGAAAGCATTTTCCTCTTGAAACATAAAATATTTCAAGCCTTATTTAGCAGTTCTCTATACCTCCTGGATGTTTGCCATGGATTTGAAACTCAGTTGAAGTTCAAAGACTGAAGGTATTCCATACACTGAGGTAGCTAGGTGCTAGGGTGAATTTTTGTGAAGAGTCCTATTGCAGTAACATTATCTTGATGAGTTACCAACATGAGTCAAACGGCTGAGCTTAATTTTGTAGACTCTGAAATCTGGTTTAATCTCTCATTAGCCCACCTAAGATGGAACTGATTCAAAGTCATATTAAGCAAAACCACAGATACTTACTTATGCAACCAGAGGCTGGTGACTAATTTACAATGAGCAATATAGCTATCACTAAGACATCTCTTTGTAAACTTCTAGCACTAACAACCCAAGCAACCTTTGCAAGTACACATTCTTTCCTTTGGTGTGTTACTATCAGGCACATTCAACATCTGCCAACCTATAAAGTATCCTATTACTTTAAGGGTAATATGTCTTCATATGTCATATTTTCTTTATTGAAAGACACCACTGATTGAAATTTACTAATGATTTAATATTAACAGCTTACTGAAGTTTTTAGAAAAACCATATGGAATGTAAAACTGATTTGAAGTACCATGGGGACCCCAAGAGGATAATATTTAGATCTTCTACTGGGTCCAGTGCTACTGGTTTCATATACTGAAAACACACTGTGCTCCAGACACTTGACTATATCCTAACGACATGACAGTGAGCAAAAGCATATGTGATCTCTGCTGTCTTGGAGCTTATGTTCTAGTGTGGCAGTTACATATTGCATCAATCATAGTACACAGTAAAAACTATAGGAAGTGTCATGAAGGAAGCCATTAGGATCCCATGAAAGAGAAGTTGAAAGGATCGAAGAATGGATAAGTAAACTGGCCTAAAAGGTCAGTATGAGCCAGTGAGCAATGAGCTTTCCCCAAAGGATAACCATCACAAAACCTATAGGCTGGAGTTTGGCATGACGGAAATCTAGTTTAGGTGGGGCAGAATAGAAGAGTGAGTAAAGGATAGGAGACAAGATGCAGAGTAACAAACAGGAACTATCAGGAACCCAGCCAAGAGTCCTGATTGTCAATATTGAAAACCTGGCCAAGAGTCCTATTGTCAATCTCAAGAATGTCGTGAGAAAAATAAGAAAGAGACAAGTATCATCTTCCAACAATGGCAGGGAACTCAATGTCTCTGGATCCAACCTCTTTCACTCCCAAAACAGCCACCATTTATTTGGTCTGTATGGTGTAAGGTGGGGATAGCATAGGATTACAATTCATCCAAAAACTCCTACTCTAGAGGGTGTAGATAATCCTATCTTTGAGGTATCTTGATCCAAGTATAATCCTGTGATGATTTAAGAAGGTATAGATGATCTTGTGCTTAGAAGTATCTTGTCCTTCAGTATAACCCTCAGATGACTTAAGAAGGCGTAGATGATCTTATGCTTGGAAGAGTCAATGGGAAGTCCCAGATGGGTGGTATCAACAATCCCAATCCTTCCTTTCATCCCACAGGGAGATACGCAAAGCCAGTCACTGTGAACTTGTGGTCCCCAACAAGGAACCACTGCTGAATTTCAGGAAGAGGAGCAGCATAATCTGACTGAAGCAGTTAGAGGATCCCTTGGCTATTCTATGCAGGTCAGCCTGACAGGGAGCAAGAGGGCATCAGAGAGCTCGGTGAGAAAGCTATCACACTCACCATGCTTCAGATGACGTGACTAGAAGGTTGAAAGAAGGCTGAGATATGGGATGAACTTGAGATACTTGTAAGGAAGTAGAATTAATAAGCTAACGTCACTAATTTGATGCTACCAAGGAAAATGCCTTTTCAGTCTTATGGGCTAGTTGTCCACATGCCTCCAGCCTTGCAATTAGCAAGCATCGGAGGAATATTTATTGAGTAGAATCTCTGGGACTTTAGGCAATGAACACTGGTGTCTGCCCCTGCATCTGCTGCATATGTAGCACAAGTAGTAGCAGCAGATCCTCCTCAGAGATCAGGGCTTGTGGCTAGTTTCCAAGAATAGAGGATGGTGGACAGGCAAGGCAGAAGAAATACTTTCGTCCTTTTGCAAGGCAGTGAAGTAAAAACAAGGGCCTGTCCAAAAGTTCCTCTACCTTATTATGTCCATCAAGTTGCGTACCATGATTTGGGTAGCAGAAGGGGAGACAACACCATGACAGAGCTCCTCATCAAAAAGCCAAACACATGCTGCACACTGCAAGCCATGTTTCTCAGGGCCAAAGATATCACGTCAGATGCCAAGTAAATTCTTTAAGCATCTCAGAGTGTCAAAATATGGTCAAGACTTAACTATGCTCTGACTCATCACACCAAATATGCTGGCACAATTGCTCCAGGCTCCCTCCAAATTTATATTCAGTCTGGAAGCATTTCCTGCATCCTTTTCTGTCAGCGTCTGTGCTAAAAGATGAACAAGGCATAGTTCCTGCCCTAGCAGGACTTGGACCCTAACAGGGATGGAAAATGTGCATTCTTGATCAATGGTAATTGCAGGTTAATTGTAGGTTTCATTGAAATGCTCTGTTTTTTGCTTGCTTGCTCTCAGGGATCAGAATCACCAGTGGTCTGCTATTAAATCTTACACTAGCATCTTAACTTTTTTTCCAACAAAATAAAAAAAAAGCAAAAGTTAACATGTACAATCTAGTTACCAGTGTTTTTTTTTTTCATCTGCCCTGTCTTTAATTTCTGATTGACACTTCCTCAGCAGGGGCTTCTATGTTCTCACTCAGTTGGACATTTAATGATCGGTAAACAAACACTTGAGAGGTCTCTGTTTTCAAGGGTCTGTCACTGTTTTTTGTAATGAAAGAAACTCTTTTGTCAGACATCCTCACTGTGCATTTGTTTGCAACCAGCAATTAGCAAGATTTTCACCCTCCACCCCTCTGTATGGATTTTCCAGGAAGCCTCCATAAACAGCATTTAATTGGATTAAGCTGGCCTTTCCTCCAGACAGAGCAGAGAAAATCGGAACCCCTGAGTGTCAACTGGCAGTGCTCATGGATGGTAAGGCAAACTCCTGGGGGACACCTGAAGTGACCCCCTCTGTTTATCCTCCTTAAACAAGAAGCACAGATTTCTTCTTTTTGTAGTGGTAATTCATGTTTTCCTGCTATTTTTTACCTTTTCCTTTTATACATTTCTTAGTGTGTTTTATGCCCAGATTTTGCCATTTTTTCTATTGCTTCAAGTTTTCCTTTTAATTTCTCAAAAAAAAAATAGAAAAGAAAAGAAAAAAGGTCTCCAGTAAGCAGCTGTGAGAAGACCATAATACATCTTCCCAGAAATTCATTGCTCTGTTATAGTAATAACAGAAATAAGCAGAGAATTCAAAAGCATTTTGGGAACTCTTAAGCCCTGAACTAATGTATGTAGTTAATAAAATGATGATGATGGCACAGTCCTGATATTTATGCTACTGATTAAATATGTGACCATAACAGATTGCAAAATCCTCAGCTTTTCTATCTGCAACACTCATCACTTCCTTATTAAAACTTCAAGAACAAATAAAGCAATACAGCCATTGAACCAAAATGCTTTAAACAAGGCAGTGGAAATACAGTGATATATTAAACTCAAGCTGTTCCTAATCACAGGTTGGATTATACACTCTGGCAGCTGCATCCAATTCTGAGAATTAAGGATGCTTGACTCTTGCAACTGACCTTGATGAGTTCCACATACTGTTAAGAACAAAGTTGTGTACAAATCACAACCAGTGAATAGAATTATCAAGCAGAAATATTAAATCATAACTCTATATCGAACTGGGCTGAGAGGGCAATTATTTGTTTCACAACATGCTTTCCTATTTCAGCTGAGAAGCACTGTCTTGACAGCCCTCTGCTAGAGGTGTTATCAAAGCCATGGCTCTTCTGCCAGTCCTGAAGCCAAGTCCTACACTTCTATTGAGTGTGTGAGATACACTTCTCCAGGGTACACTATTAGATCACCTGCCTTTCCATCTTCACATGAGTATGTGAGCAAATCAAAGACACTCCTCTTGAAGATAACTAGAGAACACTTTCTGTTTTCTATTAGATCATTTCAATGCATACAACACTGGAATAGAATTTCTTCATCAAGAATGAGAACATTTCCTTTGTGGTTTCAGTGAATGGAACGGCAAGTGTGAAACAAGAAGGGTCTACAGGTGCAGTAAGACTTAGATAACTGTGTCTCAGTAATGTAAAGGGAGCTCACAGAAACCGGGGTTTTTGTTGTTGTTTTTGTTCCTATTCTGATTAGAAAAAGCTGCACGTAATTCAAGGATAATTTATAGGAGCTTGTGTATGTAACCAAGTACTAAGCTGGGGACAGTTACTACCTGTGAAATTTGCGGAACCCAAGACGAAATGAAAATATGGAGGCCCTGTCCAAGAATCATGAAATTTGACTGTGACAGAAGAATAATAATGTAAATGAGGGGCCTTTCAAAGCCTAGTGCCCTGCGCGAATGCAGAGGTTACACACCCTGGCCAGGGCTGTGTAACAGGGGAGACAGGAAGTGATGGCTACTGACTCGGCTGTAGCTGGGGATACCCAGGAAAGGCACACGGCAGAGGTGGGGACTAAGCAGGGTCTTACGGAATAGACATTCTCTGGGCAGAGAAAGGGGGAAGATCTATGAACACAATGACATTCTACAAAGAGAAAACAGCATTTATTTTCTCATTTAACAGATACCAAACCCAGAACTATGATAGAGACATCAAGTTCCCAAAGATGGAAGAGACACAATTACTGTCCTCTAGGAATTTACAGTCTAGTAGAGAAGAAAAATAGAAAACAGGAGAAAATAAACACAAGCATGCATTCATGTACAAATACTTCCTGAGCATCTACATCTACGGTGTACAAACACTTAAAAGGTGGCTGAGATACCACTGTAAATATTTTGACTTGGTCCTACAGTCTATCTGGGTAACAGGCAATTTAGCAAACAATTAGAATAAAGTATGCTATGATAAGAGAATCCAGAATGAATATCTAACCTGGTAAAAGTAAGGATGGGGTACAAAAATAATAAAATATTTCAACAAGGCTTGGGGAAATCAAATTACCAGTCATGTTTTGAAATTTAAACTTTACTGAAGGGTCAAGGGAAAGCATAGAAACCTTCAAACAGAAAGAGAACATAGTAACTTTGAAATCACTCCAGCTTCTTTGTGGATTGAGGACACAATATCACAGTATATTTGAGGGCTAATATTCTGAAAGGGAACAAACATTTCTAGTAATGGATAACAAACAAAAATTGTCTTACTTAGCTGTCTGCTAAGGAAAGCAGAATCACTTAATGCTTTATCTGTGTTGTCATAAGTCAGACTTGACCAAAAAGGAGGGTGCTAAATGTGTGCTTGTATGCATACACATACAAGCAATGGGCTTCACATTCTCATCAAAACCCATCATTGCTTAAGATGTCGGCATTTGTCAGATTTACAAGTGATTGCTAGGCACACATTGAAACAGACCTGGTATCTAGAAGGTCATGGACTACATCCTGTCATTATTCATGCAGGGGCTAAATTTCTTAGTTTTGTTTTTATTAGCATAGTCTTTAAAAGAGAACAGATGCTCCATAAATGCTTGCTAAAAGATCCATCGGCTTAGCATTTAAGAGCATTGCTCTGTGTGATATGATGTAGGGTTTTAGGGTCAGGACTGCAAGCTCTTTCTCCCTCTTTGGTGTCTGGCATGGCAAGAGAATGTTTGCCATGATCTTTGAGCACTACTTTGAAAGAAGCTGTTGATGGGAATCTCCTTTAAAATCCAAGACAGGTGTGCATTTGACAGTATTATTGATTAATAACCCATCTGAAGAGAGATGTGGTTTGTGACGTAACTGTAATCAGGACCAGGATGAGGAGGTACAGAGAATCATCCCTAAGAACTTGAAAATAAGAAAAATAAGCCTACCATTTGAGAGCTGAACTGTAAAATCAACATATAATTAATCAGAACAGGGATATACTATCCCATTGAGACACAAAGTTTTCCAAATCTGCAACACTGGACCATAACTAACCAAGCTCATTAGTATAACTAAAGAAAACAATGTATAGTTTTACTTCTCACTCACCTGACCTCAAAATACCTGGACAGCCTGTTGCAATTCAAATTTGGATTCAGTAGGTTAGAGGCAGGGCTAGAGGACTTGGTTACCTAGGGAAGCAGAAGACATTTAATAACAGCAGAGGCAAATGTTGGCAGTGTCATCCAAACCGTTATAAGCTAAAGGTTTCTAGCCCCATCATCAAGGCCATGACTGTAGTGAAGATGAATGGGCCAAACTAGTTTACGTTAAAACATACGTTCGGTTCATACAAAGCGTTCCCCAGATTTTGGTTCCATTTTTGCTGTGTAACCTTCTGACTGGTTTTTGCTTCCCACTGAGATCAGCACACAGCTGCCATTTTCGTCTTTGTTGCTTATTGGAATCACTGAGAGAACATTAAATATACAAATGTCTGGATACTGTCACAGGGATCCCAATTTAATTGATATGGGAAATGACCTGGACTTCAAGATTTTAAAATCTCAGGGGTGACTCCAATGTGCAGCAGAGATCACAAATCACTGGTTTATTGGAAGAGAATTCATAATTCTATGGGCTTATGATATTCTGGGTCCCATCATAAGGTGGCAAGCATAAATTCCTGTTCAAAAACTCAGATGTACAATAAAAGTAATTCCCTTTAATTTTCCATAGGTCTAATTTCCATTTTGAGTCCTGGATGGGAGGAATTTAATCACGCTCCCCTTTCTCCTGGGCTGCTAAGCTGGTGAAAAGTTATTAGTGTGATAGATTCAGGGCCTTTTCCTGGGTCTCAAGTCATGCCATTTGGATCAAATTACAGGTCCTCATTCTTATGTGGGCATTAGTCATGGGCCCACACAGATCACTGCCAAATCCTCCTTGTTCTGGCCACTAGGCATCTACAAGTTTACCGTTTCTGTCTGCTGTGTCTGTGCAGCTCTCAGAAGTACAGGAAATATTTTGCTGTTCCTACAACATATTAGACTTCTGAATGTTATATGCGAGGATTTCTTAAGGCTCCTACTAACTTCACCATTCTACCTTGTAGATTCCGTAGCTTCACCACACTCTGTGGGAAAAGGAAAGAGGAAGCACACGTATCCTCTGCTCCCAAATTCCACAAAAGTGTTTAAATTTGTAAGTGTGGCCCTCTGCCTCTGGGGCTCAACCGAAAGACTCAAGGTCATTTACTCAAAGATCCCACAGAAACCTAAGTTCTCTTTAATTTTCCACTGACTTCCTTTTCCTGTCTACAGAATTCTTAGTCAAAGCAGAGAAACCATGCACTCATCCCAGCTGAATCCAGTGCTTGTTATTATTACTGGTCTGGTTCTTCTTTCCCACCCACCACTTTTCACAGGGCAAGGTTTTGGAAAGTCAAAGTCAAGAATTTGGCAGCTCTGTCTCCAATACACGTTGTTTTCCTCTCAGCTGAAATTCTAATGTATACAGTGTATTATCCACACAGCCAAGCAACCTACCAGCAATACACTGCTGTGCGTCAGACTGTGCTAAAGAAAGCAATGGTCATGCACCTCAAAGAAGCTGCCGTCTACATGGCAGGAAAAGTCAAACACGAACTACCTAGAACACGGTTTGCCCAACTACAGCCCACAGTCTACCACTGCCTGTTTTCATAAGGAAGTTTTATTGGAGCACAGCCATATCCATTCACTTACATTATGGCTGCTTTCCTGCTACCATAGCAAAAGCAAGTAATTGTAACAGAGATTTTATGACCTGCCCAGCTTCAAATATTTACTCTCTGACCCTTCACAGAAAAAGATCATTGACCCCTACTCTGTAGTCTTACTTCTCATTCACCTGACCTCAAAATACCTAGATATCTTCTGTAATTCATATTTGGATTCAGTAGGTCAGAGGTAGGACTAAAGAGTCTGTCCTGCCATCCTCTCTGCTGATGCCAGTGCTGCAGGTCCCGGAGCCACTCCTTATGTAGCAATGGTCTGGAACCCTAAATTACTAAGTTATTTACTGCATGCTTCCCTGTGTCCTTAAGAATAGTCTCTTACCTTCAAAATATGGTGATGCATGAATTTGGCAAAGCGTTTGATTATATGCTGTGTATATGCAGACACTCACAGCGCCTGACATGATCGTCTCTCCATTAAATGACAGCTAATTCAATAAGGTGCTCTGCTTTTAATGTCTACCTGTCCTAGTGGAAGAAGTGTTAGAAAACTCTCACATTTGAAAGAGAAGATCACCAGAGAAATATTCAAAAAGTCTATGACTTGCATAGGTCTAAGCTTTCTTGGGTGCAGTTAAGTTCTCTTGTCCAATCTCAAAACATCATGTTATATATTACATGTTGAAGATTCAAAACTTTTAAAAATATACTTGCACTTGAAAACTTCAGTTGTCAAGTTTTCTAGATCTTTCCCTAAAGAGTTGAACATCTTGCATACTCGTTTTAAATTTTCACTGTAAGCCCAACTCAGGTCCAGTTCACAGAAGGACAACGTGTTATTCCCGGCTTAGATTTTTTTTTCCTTTTCTATCCTTCTTTTCCACATTATAGAATCATGTAACCCATGTCACACAAGGTACAGATATGCATAGACCACCACGCTCTGGACAACATGCCAAAATATACACTACATCATTAGTTGAAATGTCACGCACTGATTCCTCCAAAAATGTGTATGGCAATGAAGGCAAAGAAAAAATTCTTTTCCTATGTTTGGAGAAATTTTATCAGTTGAAATGATATCTTGAGTTATCTCAGTGTTTTCTACTGCTTTTTAGAGGTTAAAACAACTTAAAGGAGTATACTCCATTATGATAAAGGGCTGTCTAGGGAAGGCATTCTGAAGCTGTCCCTTGATAAATGTCAGTTCTGGAGATCTCAGTAAAATACATTAGACTTACTGAGTCTCAGCACATGGTAAACCACAAGCCTCAGAGTAAAATATCAGTCTTATCCTACCAGGTACAGAAAACTAAAGATCTCCCTTGATACAGTGGATTCTAAAGAATAATTATGAACGATTAGTACAGACTTGCTGTGCTATTTTATAACTGCTTTGGTTATTTACCTGTTTCTCTCTCATCTCTACCCCCATGTTCCTTATTTTGTTCTGGTGATTCTGAAACTGAGATTCTCTGGATCAAATTTTCCAGATTTTCATGCCGGCTCCCTGTGCCTTCTGCTGATAGAATGAACTAGCAATAGATTAGAAGGTAAGAGGAGGTGAGAGAAGACTCCCTTGATGTTTGTGATTACTCTTGGCATAGCATCAGCAGAAGGAAACAACTTTGACTTTAACACTCTACTACCCTGGGTTCTTCATATTAAATTCTTACCAGTTAAAACACCTAGAGTACACTGGTCGTTCTTGCTAGACTTAAGTCAAAGTTATCAGGTCAACATAGGTAAACTAATAAGTCTCCAAACCAACTAGAGTCTCAGCTT
>PVJX010036638.1:0-17463 GCA_004027295.1 Dolichotis patagonum | reverse complement strand
TGCATGGCTCCCTTTTGCCACTCTTCAGCTCTGAGATATCAGAATATATTTGGTCAGAGTCAGGCTTGGCTATATATTAACTGTTCTGCTCACACAGTGTAAAACCCACCAATGATCACTTCACCTTTCTGGGTGTCAGTTTTTTTATCTGTAGAACATAGTTAGAATAACTACTACATTTTATAACCCTCATTTAGCTGATTTTTAGGGGGGTACTGGGGATTGAACTCGCAGCTTGTGCTTGCTAGGCAGGTGCTTATGGTGCTGAGCTGAGTCTCCATTTTAATTGTAATTAAATCATTTTAATGCAAATCAGGTATCTATGCTTGATCTCCATCCCAAGACTGGCTAAATCTGTTTCTGGAAAATCATGGAAGAGTTTGAATTACTGCTCACGTAGGTTGTATAACTCTAGGTGTGTGATTCTGGGATGCAGCCTTGAACCATGCGCGGATGAGATCCAGTGGACCATAGAAACCTGAGGACAGGAAAGGATAACTCTTATACTTAAGGCTACTTCAGAGCAAATATTACAGGAACACTGAGAAAGATCTGCAGAGTAAGCAGTTCAGCTCCAGACAGACTCCTCAGTTTACTAATGTGTGATAATCCTTACCCTTGATGAGCGCAATCCAGTTTCCACCCAAATGCATACGTGCCCTAGTAAAAGACCCCATCTGTTACGAAAATATAAAGTAAGAGGGCCACAGTTCATGCCTGTGTTTTGACTCTGTGGGATGAAGCAGCCAAGATTTGATTCTACCTTGTCGAGGCCACCCCCTCAGACATGGACAAAGTTATAAAAGCAATCATCCCTTGCAGAGACCCGGTGATGGGGAGCCTCCTGATGAAGGCTCTGACCTCAAATCCTTGGGGCGTAACTCTCTAGCTTCCCGCAGCTTTGTACCCATTTCACAACTTTCCCCATTCCTTCCTCAGCAGTGCTCCTGGGCTTCTTTGAACAGTTGCCATTCTCTGCCTTCTTTGAGAACAACTGTTAGAGGGCACACGAGTGACAGCATATCACTCACATGAGGTCATAACTGCATTCTCCTTTCTTGGTCTTGTTTACTTTACCTGACACAATGTCCTCCAGATGGCAGCACTTTACTGTTGCAGTGTCTGAGGAGTGGCCCAGCTCTCAGAGCCTCCCCCTCATCTCTCTGCTCATCTCTAGGGGCCCACTGGCTTGAAGCCACACCTTGGTGGCCACAGCAATACTGCAGCCATGGCATGGGGTGCACATGTCTCCTCAGGAGGTGGCTTCATTACAGAGGTGTGGACCGACCCGCAGATGGAGTTTTTTTTTAAAGTTTTATTTGGCAAAACATCAATGATAACAAAATTTTTTAACATCTGGTTTATGTACCAAGGTATACTGAGTGGTAAAATGAAAATTGAAAGTTTATAAATTTATCAGAAAGACAGGACAGGTGTCGCACAAACTCTGGTATGGCAGGAGCACAGCTGGCATTTCTGTTGCCTGCTGGGTAGGGAGGCTTCCTCATCGTCATGCCTGCAGTGCCTGACCTGCCCCATGCTGGCAAGGCCTTAAAAAACATGATTCTGCATTTGCAACTCATGTTTAGACAGTGTATACCTGAATATTTTAAAGCAATGTGAATTTTAAGTGAAATGTATAAATTTCATCTGTTATAACCAATTGTATTCAATATCGTGTCTATGCTGAAATGTTGAGTTCACCCAGTTGAACAGCATAACCTCCCCTGCAGTCAGGGCCTAAAGATCCACTTGAAACTCTCTGTTCCCTTGGGCTCCTTTGCCTTCACTCATCCCCACCCTGTTCGCAAAACCCGCTGGTCTGTGCTCACAAGTAGAGTGGAGATCAGCTTTCACGAGCTTAAAGTCATGTGCTGCTCAAAGTCATGTTTCAAAGGGTTTAAATGAGTAAAACATATGCTTCTAAATGTTTTCTAATAATTTCCAAACACATCTGGGACAATACAAGTATAAAATTTTAAGTTCCATGAAATAAAGCCTAGGACAGTTTAGACTGATTTCTGTATGTATAATGTCCTAATGGTTTTATGACTGTTACCAAAGTAGAAAGGTTTTTCTTAACAGATGTGGATATATGCATCATGTAAAGGAAAATAACTACAGGAAATATTCTCACTGAATTTGCAGTTAGTATGCTTGTAATACAGTGAAAAGTAATAAGAAAGGTAGAAATCTGTTTAGAGTTTTGTGACACAGGATACTTCATAACTAAACCAAGAGATGAAGACAAGGGCAGTATGGGTGCTTTTCTACCAGACTGGATGAATCACTGAGTGACTATGAAATGTAACTGAATAAACTGAAACGTGAGCAATTCATACTAGATTTATCCTGTGCTTTAGAAAAGGGAGAGAAGAAGGTGAGCGTGAAGCTTCAGGTTCTCTTGTTTTATCAAGTGCCAAAGTGCTGTATTTTGGGGCAGCACACCCCAAATCCACAAACATAAAATTCCTTTTCCTTTCAGGAAGACCTTTTGCATTTTTTGGGTTCACAACATGTCTACCTAGGCCTGACCAGCCAATGTGGCAAGAGCTTGGTTTCTCTGCAGTCTTCCTACAACCACTTCCCACAAAACTTTGAGGACAGGAACCAGCAGATTGGTGCCAGGGCTTGCTCTGCATGCTGAATTCCTCTGTGTCCATGGAGTCTCCTCAGGGTGAAGCTGAGGCCGGAGGAGCTGACTACGTAGCGCAAGCTGGTCTCAGACTCAGGGTCCTACTTCCTCCACCCCTTGCATGGAGGAATTGTGGGCTGGAGACACCACGTCAAGCTATTTTGTAAAACTAATATAATTCACTTTGTGTGCCATGAGAGGAGAAAAATATTACTAATTGCTGATCTGTGGTTTTTTTACCCTCTTATGACTATTCAGAAAACAGAAATCCTTTTTTTGAGGCAGATACTAGGGATTGAACTCATGACCTCACATGTGCCAGGCAAGTGCTTATGCTGGTAAGCTAAATTTCCAGCCCCCAAACACACATTCTTATTGCAATATGCATATATATATATATATATATATATATATATATATATACATATATGTGCTATTTGTTTGACTTTGTTGCCTTTAAAGGTGTTCAATTGGGCCTTCTTTCAGTCCAGGAAGCTTGGGCTGCATGAGGTAAGTGCCAGCCTGCCAACATTGGCCCAGGGAGTGTTCGAGACCATTGCTCTCAGTGGATGAGTGTGGATTCCGCTCCTTAGGACAATGGACTGGGCTTGGGAGGATTCCTGAGCCTGAGTAGACCACACCAGAGACCTTTCCCAGGGTGCCAGGGCCACACAAGGAGAGTGCCAGCCCACCACCAAGGGCCCAGGGAGAGTTTGAGACCTTTGCTCCCAGCAGTTAAGTGCCCATTCAGTTCCCTGGAACAATGGACTTGGCTCAGGGGGTTCTGCGGGCCTGAGTGGACCATGCCCAGCAACCTTCTTTCAATCAGGGAGGCAAGGCCCTGTGAGGGATTCAGAGCCAGGCGAAGTGAGTGCAAGCATGCCGGCACTGACCTGGGGAGAGTTTGAGACCATTTCTCCCACCAGTTAAGTGTCCGCACAGCTCCCTCAACACTGGACTAGGCTCGGGAGGCTTTGTGGGCCTCTGGACCACACCCAGCAACCTTCTTTCAGTCCAAAGAGCCAAGGCTGCATAAAGGCAGTCTCTGCCCACCGGCCCTGGCTGCAGTTAAGTGCCAGCCTAGCTCCCTAAAACACTGGACTTGGCTCGGGACATCCAGTGGAACTGACTGGGCCAAACCCAGCGACCTTCATTCAGTCCCAGGAGCTGAGGGTGCAGGAGGTGATTACCAACATGCCCAGGGGAAGCGTTGGAACATTGCTCAAAGCATAGAAATATAGGAAAATGACAAGACAAAAGACCAAAATGCAATCTCCAACCTCCAGCCCATCCCAAGAAAGCCTAGGAGCCATGTACATAGAAGAAAATACAAGCCATAGCCCTGAAATGTGTGATATGATATCAACTGAGATAAAGAGGAAACTCGGGAAAGGTACAGAGAAACTCAAAACAGAAATAATATCCCAGGTAAAAGAAGAAATGGTAAAAGTAGTGAGAGAAATACTGAACACATCTAAAGAAGACACAGATAAAAAATTAGATGAGAAAAGCAAACAGATAGAATTCCTGAATGAACACTATAAGATAAAAACAGAATGCATGAAGCAGATTCAAAGCGATATACAGGAAATCAAAAATTCTATTGAAAGTTGCCAAAACCACCTCAACAGAAGTGAAGATAGAATTTCAGACCTCAAAGATAGGATTGCAGGTAGTGAACAGGAAAGGAAAAATCTTTTAAAAATAGCAAGCAATCATGAAATAACAATTCAATAGCTACAAGATGATGCAAAGAAAAACAACATAAGATTAATAGGGATAAATGAAAATGAAGGGGACAGCCCAAATGATATCAACAGGCTATTTACAAAAATAATAGCTGAAAACTTCCCAAACATGAGAATGGAAACTGATATTTGGATTAGTGAAGCATATAGAACTCCAAATAGCAATAACCAAAGTACAATTACACCCAAACACATAATAACCACCATCCCAGAAATCCAACAGAATATTAAAACAGAACAGAATATTAAAAGCTGTTAGAGAGAAAAGACAGATCACTTATAAAGGAAAACCTATCAGAATCACAGCCAATTCTCAACACAAACAGTGAAGTCAAGAAGAGCATGGAATGAAGTATTTTAGATCCTAACAGAAAACCACTTCCAACCCAGACTGATATACCCTGCAAAAGTGTCCTTCAAAATGGAAGGAGAAATAATATACTTCCATGACAAAGAATAGCTGAAGAACTTCATGATCACCAAACCAACCCTACAAAGAATATTGAAAGACGTTCTAGATAAACATAGGAAAAGCTATGAAGCAAGGTAGACAATTAAACACAATGGAAAGCTAAATATATAACAGCAGAAAGATAACATGTCAATAATAAACCAACTTATAACAGTTATAACCATTAATGTAAATCACATCAATTCTCCAATTCAAAGAAACAGACTGGCATAATGGATTAAGAAACAACAGACAACCATACGCTTTCTACAAGAAACACATCTAACCCAAAAGAAAAGTCAAAGGATGGAAAACAGCACTTCATGCAACAGGAACCTCAAAAAAAGCAGGGGTAACTAGTGTGTTTGCAGACAATGTGGACTTCAAACCAAGGATGATCCAAAGAGATAAAGAAGGTTACTACATACTAGTTAGGGGAAAACTTTAAGAGGAAGAGATAAAAATCTTAAATAAATATGCACCAAATTCCAGAGCACCCAGCTATATAAAGCAAGTATGAACAGAAATGAAAAATCTAATAAGCAATAACACAGTTATAACAGGAGACCTTAACACACGATTGACACAAAGGGACAGATCAACTAGAGAGAAAATCAGCACAGAGATGACAGAAGTGAATCACAGCTCTGAACACATGGACTTGATAGACATATAGAGTGTTCCATCCAACAACATCAGAATATACATTCTTCTCAGCAGTACATGGAACATTTTCTAAAATAGACCATATATTAGCCCACAGAATATATTTAAGTAAATGCGAAAAATTGAAATTGTGGCCCTGAAGCAAGGCCAGCAGATTGTTGTAGCTGCTGGTTTCAAACAGGAATTTAAAGAGAATTCTTTCTGTGGTCTGTTAGCCATTTCAGAACTTTGGAAATGGAATGGTCAATTCATCAGAAAGAAATAGCAGGTGAGTATGGCAGACTTTAGGGGGCCTGCAGGAGAGAGACCCTGGCACATCGGGACCTGCACCATGCGGTTGACTCAGGGTGCCAGGAGAACAAGGAAATCCACCCCTCTCTGGGGGCAGCTGAGAGTGTGGCAGACTTTCGGCGGCCCAAAGGAGAGAGACCCTGGCACATTGGGACCTGCACCGTGCGGTTGACTCAGGGTGCCAAGAGAACAAGGAACTCCTTCCCTCTCTGGGGGGCAGCTGAGAGTGTGTCAGACTTTCAGCGGCCTGAAGGAGAGAGACCCTGGCGCATCAGGACCTGCACCATGCAGTTGACTTGGGGGGTGGGAGAACAAGCAACTCTTCCCATCTCTGGAGGGAGGGCGACTGTGATCCTACCTATGTGTGGGCTGAGAATCAGACATCTCATGTCCTGTCCCCCATCCCGTGTCCCCCCCTCTCCCTCCCCCTGCTTAGCAAGTGGGAGACAGTGAACTACACATCTTGTGAAAAGATTGGCTATGTTATTTAATATGAGCTCTCCATATGCAAAGATAACGGCAACCGTGTGGAAGAAAACAAGAGACAATATGACAGGTAGTGAAGATCTCTGGTTATCTAGCTTTGAAATTTATGCTTTCTTATGTCCCATTCTGTTCTGTTTTGTTGTGTTTAATTTTACTCCCTTTTAAAATAAAATTAAACAAAAAGAATTGAAATTATCCCATGCAAGTTATTGGATCATAGTGCCATGAAACTAGAAATTAATGACAAAAGAAACTACAAAAATCCTACAATCATATGGAAATTGAATAATTTACTCTTGAACAATCAGTGTGTGACAGGGATAATTAAAGATGAAATGAAACAATATCTACAAGCAAATGAAAATGCAAATACAATTTACTGGAATCTGTGGGATTCAATGAAAGCAGTCATCAGAGGAAAATATATTGCACTGAGTTCTCACATCAGGAAACAGAATGAACACAAATAAACAACCTGATGCTACACCTCAAACATCAAAAAAAAATAGCAAAACAAGCTGAAAGCTAAAAGAAGTGAGGAAATTACAAAGATCAGAGTAGAAATTAATGCAATAGAGACTAAGAAAACAAAGTATCCATGAATCAAATAGTTGGTTCTTTGCAAGAATAAGTAAAATTGACAATCCCCTAGTCAACCTTATCAAAAAAAGGAAAGAAAAAACTCAAATTAATGCAATAAAGAATGAAAAAGATGAAATCACTACACACTCTGTAGAAATACAGAGGCTCATCAACACCTATTTTGAAAACCTCTACTCTTACAGGTTCGATAACACAGAAGAAATGGACAGATTCCTAGAAACATATGAACTACCAAAGCTGGGTCAGGAAGATGTAAAACTGCTGAATAACCAATTTCTATTAATGAAATTTGAAAATGTAATTAAGTCCTTACCAGGAAAGAACAGCCCAGCCCCAGACGGATTCACTGTAGAATTCTACAAGAAATACAAAGAAGACTTAATGCTGACACTCTTCAAACACTTCACTGAAATTGAAAGGGAAGCAATTCTTCCTAAGTCATTCCTGGAAGCAAATATTACTCCAGTACCCAACCCTGAGAAAGACACAACTGAAAAAGAGAACTATAGGCGTATCTCTCTAATGAACATAGATGAAAAAATTCTCAATAATACATTGGCAAACAGGATACAGCAAATCATAAAGAAGATTATACACCATGATCAAGTGGGATTCATCCCAGGAATACAGGTTTCAACATACATAAATCAATAAATGTAATCCATCATATCAATAGAGCCAAAAGGAAGAACCACATGATCATCTCTATAGATGCAGAAAAAGCTTCTGATAAGGCCCAACATTCATTTATGATAAGAACCTTACAGAGAATTGCAATAGATGGTCTTTACCTTAATATGATAAAAGTCATCTATGACAAACCAACAGCCTGCATGATATTAAGTGGTCAAAAACTGAAAACCTTTACCTTAAAATCAGACACAAGACAAGAATCTCCCTTATCACCACTCCTATTCAACATAGTACTGGAAATACTAGCCAGAGCAATTAGACAAGAGAGAGAAATAAAAGGAGTAAAGATAGGAAAAGAGGAAGTTCAATTATCATTATTTGCAGATGACATGATACTTTACATAGAAGACCCCCAAAACTCCATTGAAAGGCTCCTAGATGTAGTAAATAAATTCAGCAATGTAGCTGGATACAGTCAGTACTCAAAAATCAATAGCATTCCTATACACTAACAACAAAAATACTGGGAGAGAAATAAGAGAAGCCACATCCCTCACACAAGCATCCAAAAAAATGAAATACTTAGGAGTTACCATCATGAAAGAAGTAAAAGAACTATACAGGGAACATTATAATATCCTGAAAATGGAAACCAAAGAGGACCTCAGAAAATGGAAAGACATCCCATGGTCTTGGATAGGAAGAACAAACTTTGTGTAAATGGCCATTCTCCCAAAATTGTTATACATATTCAATTCAATCTCAATCAAAATAGCACTAACATACCTCATACATCTAGAGAAATCATTCCTAAAATTCATCTGGAACCAGAAAAGACCTAGAACAGGGAAGGCAATTCTAAGCAGCAAATTTAAGGCAGGAGGCATCACAAACCCTGACTTGAAAATTATACTACAAAGCTACAGTAATAAAATCAAAATGGTAGTGGGATAAAAGCAGATCTGAAGATCAGTAGAATAGATAGGAAGATACAACCACAACCACAAACTCACTCAACCACCTTATTTTGATAAAGAGGCCAAACATATTCGTTGGAAGAACAACAGTCTCTTTAACAAATGGTGCTGAAAAATTGGCTACCCCTATGCCAAAAATTAAACTAGACCCATGCCTATCACCATGTACCAAACTAAAATCTAAATGAATCAAAGATCTAAATATTAAAACAGAAACACTAAATCTGTTGGAAAACAAAGTCAGTAAAAATCTTGAAGACATAGGGATAGGTAGAGAATTCATGAACAAGAGTCAAACTGCATGGGAAATACTTCCTAGAATTAATAATTGGAATCAGATTTTATTAAAGCATTTCTGCATGTTGAAAGAAATCTCCAGCAGAGTGAAAATAAAACCCACAAATTGGGAAAAAACTCTTAATGAACTGTCCCTCAGACAAAAGAATTCTGTCTAAAACTTATAAAGAATTAAAAAAAAATCAGACTCCCGAAATTCAAAGACCCAATACAAAAATGGGCATCTAATATGAATACACAGTTCTCACATGGAGAAATACATATGGCAAATAAATGCATGAAAAAATGTTCATCATCATTAGTCATCATTAGTCATTAGAGAAATGCAAATTAAAACCACACTGAGATTCCATTTCACTTCAGAAAGAATGGTCAGGATAAAAAAAAACTACCAACAACAAGTGCTGAAGAGGCTGCAGGGAAAGCCACACTTCTGCACTGTTGGTGGGAGTGTAGACTGGTGCAACCACAATGAAGGTCAGTCTGGCGATTCCTCAAAAAGCTGTGATTGGAAGTCCATTTGATCCAGCTATTCCACTTCCAGGAATGTTCCCAGAAGAACTGAAAACATCATACCACAGTGATATATGTGCAGCCATGTTTATAGCAGCACAATTTTTAATAGCCAGATCTTGGAAATAATCTAAGTGCCTATCAACTGAGAAATGGATAAAAAAGTTGTGGTATTTCTAAACAATGGAGTACTACTCAGCTATAAGCAATGATCACATTGAAATATGTATAAATAAATGGATGCAACTTGAGACCACATTCATAAGCAAAATAAATCAAACTCACATATATAAATACTGTATAGTCTCCTTAGTGTAAGAAATGGTAAGTGTACATAAGATTTTAGAGTAATCATGATTACCCATTACATGACTTTGAGGCCTTATAATGTTTTCATTTATCAGTTGGAATGGTTTTATTCTGTTTTGTTTGATTTTATTATGTGTAATGGTATGAACAACTATTTTGAAAAAAATAAAACTTTATGGCAGTCATTGCTGATTTAATATCATCTTGCTTTGAAGTCCTATAATGCTTTTGTTCTTCTATTACCATTGGTTTTATCATGTTGTGTCTAACTGGATTTTAATATATGTGATAGTATAAATAAATTTTTATGGAGTATGAGATATTATATGAGCTATTGTTCATTTTCTTATATTTGGTTCAGAATGTCCTGTAATACTTTTATTCTCTTGAATGGTTTTATACTATTTCATTATGTTTGACGTGAAGCTGTGCTCAACTATTTCAAACAAAGAGACATTATGGTAGCTACTGTTGATGCCCGCTTGTCTTGGTGTGAAGTGCTGTGTTGCTTGTATTGTTCTATTCTGATCTGCTTTGTTCTGTCCTCTTTGTTTTGTTCCCTTTAAAATAAAATTGTTTAAAAATGGTGTTAAATTGTATTTATTATTTTAACCATTTAAAATAGTAATACTAGGGGATTTAGCTCAGTGGCATAAGCACCTGCCTTCCAAGTACGAGTCATGAGTTCAATCCCTGGTCCCCCCCAAAAAATAGCAATACTAATATATGTTCAGTAAATATTCTGTTTGTTTATTAAAAAACTGTGCTCATAAATTAGAGTCTCAACTTGCCAACTTCCATGTGTTCATGGTGCTAGAATACGACAAGATCCCTCTTAAAATGCAACCTTCATTTGCCATCTCTTACCCAGTGAAGATGAGGACGTTATTCACTCCTGTCTTTGTGTCCCCTGCCCCCCTTTAGTAACAGAGTGCACACCCCACTCTCCACTTATCCCTCACACTTACTGCAAGGAGCAGGTGAGCTGTGGCAGTACGGGAGACTCCAGATCCTGCTAATGTAAGAATCACCTGTAATCCATATCCTGCGGACAGAAGACCCACCAATGCCTGGGTCCACACTCATGATGCCTGTTGCCCCTGAGGAGCCACATGGCCCCATTCCTCTGTTATTGGGGTTTCCTGATCATGAGAGCTGTGCCTCCTGTGGCTCCTCACACTAAGGACACTCCCTGTTTCTATGTGTTGCTGTCTAACGCATTTGCCTGCCTATGCCAGTCACTGATGTACCCTGAAAACTTTTGGTAGTATAAAATCTGACAAACTTCCCTGTGAGCCCCATCTTCCCTTTGGGAGGCCTCACTGGGACCTGACCAGTAACTGGCAAGTTTCATGTGTTCCTTCTAACTTGAGCAAAGTTTTTGAGTTGTTTGTATCAGTGCTAGCAGCAGATGCTCTAAGGGGCTGCAGAACATGCAATCCACTGTATTTGCTTGTCTTCCTCCTTGTAAGTGGTGAGGAGACCCACAGCATCACTGCACTTTACTGCTGTCAGAGATGTGCAAAATTAGCCTGATAATTCCCTATGGGAACACCTGATGGGGAAGTCAATGGAACACACACAGTGATTTGTGCATGCACAGCTCAGAGTGGGTAGGTAGGGCTGGGACTTGCTGGCCGTGACACTGGATGTGGAGTCTTGTCCCAGCAGTAACAGTAATGAGGAGCCAGGCCAGGAAGTATGAGAAGCAGGCAAATCTTTAACTGGAAATAAAGGGGAGCTAGGGAAGGCAGAAAGTGACTTCAGATGAGGACAGCTACTGGGCGTGGACACTGTCAGAGGTCAGGCTGCCTACTAACTGCAGGAAAGGGCCAATGCTCAGAGGGTCACTGAGGTGGTCCAGGCTCTGGCTGCTCACTCATTTTCAAATAGCCCAGGAGAAGTCCTTATTGCTGGAGGAGTCCACCCTTGAGGGCATCACTGGTTGACATGGGATCTCTGCTTCTGTTCTGGGAGGCTGAGCTCATGCATGGTTGGCCAATGGCAGGGGCTTTTCTGAGACCCATGTTCCCTTCAGGTTCAGGGTGGTGACTGCAGGCCACTAACACCTGCTAGGAGGTTCAGAGCAGAACACGTAAAAGCTGCAAACAGTGAGACTGTCTTAGTTACTCTTGTCTCTGTGTCCTCTAGCCAGCATGTGGATGAAATAAGTTATGTAAATTTAGGGCTAATAAAGTAAGTTCCTAGTGCTTAGACTGACACTTCTTAAATGACAAGTTGTCTGTGTGTGGGCCCAAGCGGGGATGTGACACAGGTTTTCAGAGGAATGGAAGAACCTGATATAACATGAAGGCCAAGTGGCAAAGTTGTCCTGTTTTTAGTCACCAGTGGGCATCTTTGGACACCTTAAATAGTCAGTTTCTTTTCTTTTAAGCAAAAATGGCCTGTAATCCCTGAATCCCTCAGGAGAAAACCCAGAACAGGTTTTAACGACTTAGAGATTAATGGCCAAGGAGTTTGCTTCGGTTTTGCCCCTCTGTGGGATCTGCAACAGAATTACTATCTGATTGAATTAATTCCTATGAATGTGATAGCAAGGGCTTCCTGGCTTTAACATAACACCTGCTGTGCTTGGGGCACATGTCATCACAGTGAGACAGGACAGAAGCAATAAAAAGTAGGTAGGAGTGATATAAGGATATTGGGATTTTGATAGTGTACTTAAATGCAGCTTAAGATACAAAAGTCGTGCAAGTCATTTTTCCTTCTCGGAAACTCATTAATGTTCCTAAGGTCCTCAGAGATACAGTAAGCCTGTAACTCTGGGCTCTGGACCTGTCCTTTTCACCCACAGCAGCAGCAATAGCGCTGAGCAGCATATCTCAACATCACACACAGGTAGATGGCTTACATTCAGACCTACTGGCTGGGGAGTGAACTGAGAGGCAAAAGCAATACACATCCCCGGTCACTTGTACTGAAAACACCCCCTAAATATGCTCAGATCAACTCACAATAGATCTCATTTATCTGAGTCCCCACATTCCGCTCTCCCACGCATCCTAAAATTTATCTGGTAAGCAAACCTCATGTCTGCTACTGATGTGTCTTGGAAATTCTGTTTCCATGGGAATCAGGATACCTGCAAACTTACTCCATGAGCATGGAACAGGTTCCCTATTTCAGCTGCAGGGACCCTCAAACACAGCCTGGTGATGCCACAAGCCAGGAGGAGGAGGCAGGAGTATGGTATATTTCAGCCTAGTATGGACAGTTTAGTGACTTAGTGAGGCTTTGCCTTAAAAGTAAAAAGAGTAGGAAATTAGCTCAGTGCAAGGGTGCTAGGTACAACTCCAAGTACCATCAAAACACATAAATGCACCTCATCCTTAGTCCAAAGTTTGAGGACGTGAGGCAATGAATGCTGAGAAGAACATGAGACTACGTTTCCAATACTAGGGACAAAGTGATGCTCCATCAGTCCTAGGATCCTACTTGGAGCAGGGCTGAAATCATCTGATGTGGTGAAGGCGACATGGAAAGGATCATGGGAACAAGTGCAGAGGGGAAGAGCAGATGCTGTAGTGAAATAATGCAGAGTGCTCTTAGGGAGAGCCACAGACCACTAGGTGTGCAGCTCTGAAAGCCCAGTGAGGTGACCCTTGATGTGTGACAAATCGCTGAACAGTCCTATCAGGTCCTGACTTAGATCCCTGATCTCCCAAATGAGTGTAAGGTGGAGGCTTAAGTAAAATGAAACAAGTGGTATGGTTTTATGGCTCCAGGACAGTAAGAAACCTTTAGCAGAGCTTGAGACTCTGAGGGTCAAGACAAAGATGTCTCTGGACAGCCCACTTTATTAGGTCCAACAACAAGGGGCGGGGAAATGAGGAAAGTCAGGCAATGAGAGGACCTTGGGAGTCACTTCAAGGCCATCTCCAAGTTATGAATCAAGTCAATTCAGTATAACTGTATTATCATGAAGACATAGTAGGAGTGAGAACATACAAATAATTCCTTCAGCTGCAGTCTCTGTCTACTTAATTGATGTTTGAGCCAAGTATGTGCAGCTGTGGCCTTATCTTGCCCTTTGAGGTATCTCTGGCCTCACAGGCCACGGCAGGCCTCAGCCAGGACCAGTGATTCATACAGGTTCACTGGCTATGAATCTGCTTTCATCCCCAGGCCAGGGGCCGAGGCCTAGGACAGACTCACAGATAAACACAGAAGCCAATTATTTAATTTTAAATCCTGCTCAGACTGCTTCGCAGTGGTCTCCAACACAGTCAGACCTGAAAAAGCCTGGAATCAGCATGTACCAGAGGGAAGACACAATGTGCAAAGAGGGGCTTTCATATTGTCATATTGATCATTTCCCTCTATAGTAAGAGCCCTTGGTAAACTATCATAAAAGTATAAAATATCATCCTCAGGATGGTACAATTGATCCACCAAAATATTCTTGTTTCACCAGGTTTTCCTGTAAGCTTTGTGGGTTTTATTTCCATGCAGTTGTATTGATATAGGGGAATGAAACTCCCAACCTACTATGCCCGGTGGGATTTTGTGTTTTCTAAAATCGAAGGATGAATTTTAGGAACAACAGAGGATAAGAGTAGAATATATTTATTAGGAGAATGAAACCATCTATTTGAGAGAGACAGAAAGGATCCAAAGCAGGTTGCCAAAGGACTTTGTCTTTTCCAGGGAATTTTATAGAGTAAAATCTTGGGGTGAGATGGGTTTAAGATAGGGAAAACTGGGACCTCACAGGGCAGATGGGCATAAGATGGGACAGAACTATGGTTAGGCAATAAGATTAATAGTTCAGGTAAAATTCATTATATTGGGGACAAATGGGGAAGTGAGTCACATAGAAAGTGGGCATTCTTAGAGAGCAGTGCCTCTGCCCTAAGGGGTTTGAATGGTGACTACAGACTCCCTCAGGGTGATAGGGAGCTATTTAGAATATTGTCCTTAGGATATGGATGCATTTGCTTGATCTCTTGTCTTGAGGCCTGACACGCAGCAGGAGGTGTTTGTCTTCCCCAGAGTTGCAAGGTATCTGGGCTTCTGCACTGGCTGCTTGGAGGAACCAGCCCTGTCTCACTGCCTAAAATATTTCTAACTAACTCACCTGCTGACAACAGTATCACATGCCTATGTTTGCCTTGTTATAAAACAGTGAAGATACAGAACTGTTCTATCACAAGATCATCCCCTGTGTTCCTGTTATAACCGCACCCACTGCCCTTTTGACCATAACACCCACTCCACTACCTTCCCTTACAACCACTAATTTATTCTCCAGTTTGACAAAATCATCATACCAAAAATACTATATGCATAGTTTCACAAATTTTGGAACATTTGGTGATGGTTTTTCATAAGTGTAACTTCCAAAACACTCATGAGAAAATTCTGTGCTTCACACATATGTGTTTTGTGGTCCTGGAGTGGTTTTGCATATCATGGATGCACTGCAGCATGGGTCACTCCCCATAAGAAGACAGATCCGTGGGGTTTAGCTACTGAGTATTAGAAGATAAATTTCTGTGAACATTCATGGGTCCCTTTCTGTGTGGTAGAGATTTTCATGACTGGAAAAATGTTTAGGTATCAATGACTGAATGGCAGGATAGTTGTGTATCTAATTCTATTAGAAACTTTTAGCCAGGTGTGGCACACAACTGTGATCCCAGTACTCTGGAGGCCGAGGGAGAAGGATTGCCAGCTAAAGCCCAGCCAGGGCTGCATGGTGAGTTCAAGGCCAATTTGGACTACATAGAGAAACCCCATCTCAAAATGAAAATAAATAAAAAGTGGAAAATGAAAATAAACCTTCTGAAGAGCACAAGAGTATATTGGTATCATTTTATATTTCCATCATTAATAATTGTTTGATCTTTTCTACACTCTTGCCATAATTTATTAAAATTTATTTTATGGTACTGGGAATTGAACTCAGGACCTTGTAGTTGGACTGCCAGGCAGGCACTGTGCCGCTGAGCTAAGTCCCTAGAACAGGTTTTTCTTATTTTTAAAATCTTTCCTCTAAGAAGTGTGCATTGATGCCCATTTATTCTTTTAGTGTATATTTTTCTAATGTAATAATGATTACATTGACAATTTAGGGAGCCAAGTGCCCACAGAGGTGAGTTAGGACCCTGTGAGGTGAGTCCTGCCACCCCAAGGCAGTCTCCTGGAGCTGGCAACCTGTGCTGCAGGCAATTGAGCTTGTGCTAAATACTGGGCACACTGGACCGAGTCCTGGAAGCTCCACAGCATTAGTGCACTCTGGCTGGCAGCCTTCTCTCAGTTCTGGAGGCCCAGGCCCAGCTGGAGGCCTGATGGCCCGGTGTGGGTTGGCCTGGGGAGAGCTTAAAACCAGCAATCCCTGTGGTTGAGATCATACTCATCCCCTAGGACATGGGACCGTGGCACGAGGTTCCGTCTGCCCCCCTTTATGAGGCCCAGGACCACCTTTCAATTTAGGGAGCCAAGAGCCAAGAGAGGGGACCCAGCGCTGCTCCAGAAACTGGGGGTGCAAGAGGTAATTCACCATACATCCAGAGGAAGCTTTGGAACACTGCCCAAAGCAAGGAAATATACAAAAATGACAAAAGGAAAGACCAAAACGCAGGCTCAAAGCTCCAGCCCACCCCAAGAAAGCTTAGAATCCATGTACATAGTAGAAAAAAGAAGCCATACACCTGAAATGTCTGAAATGATATCAAATGAAATACAGATGCAACTAGGGAAAGCTATGGAGAAATTCAAATCAGAAATACTTGCCCAGGTAAAAGAAGAAATGATAAAAATAATGAAAGAAATAGTGAATGCATCTAGTGAAGACACAGCAAAAAATTAGACGAACAAAGCAAACAGATAAAATCCCTGAATGAACACTATAAGAAACAAACAGAATACATAAATCAGATTCAAAGAGGTATACAGGAAAACAAAAATGCTACTGAAAGCTGCCAAAACCACCTCAATGAAAGTGAAGATAGAATTTCAGACCTCGAAGATAAGATTGCGGCCAGTGAACAGAAAGACAAGATCTTTTAGAAATAACAAAAAATCAGGAAATAACAATTCAACACCTGCAAGATGATACAAAGAAAAATAACATACGATTAATAGGGATAAATGAAAAAGAAGGGGACAGCCGAAATGATATCAAGAGGATATTTACAAAAGTAATAGCTGAAAACTTCCCTAACATGAAAAGAGAAACTGACATTTGGATAAGTGAAGCATATAAAAATCCAAACAGCCATAACCAAAATAAAACTGCACCCAGACACATAATAATCACCATCTCAGAAATCCACCACAAGAACAGAATACTAAAAACTGTGAGACAGAAAAGAGAGATCACCTATAAAGAAAACCTATCAGAATCACAGCAGACTTCTCAACACAAACAATGAAGTCAAGAAGAGCATGGAGTGAAGTATTTCTGATCCTAGAAAAGAAAAAAAACACTTCCAACCCATACTGACATACCCGGTAAAACTGTCCTTCAAAATGAATGGAAATATAAGATACTTCCATGACAAAGAACAGCTGAAGAACTTCATGAAAACCAAACAAACCCTACAAAGAATACTGAAAGACATTCTAGATACACATGGGATAAAACCACCAATCAAGGCAGACAATTAAACAGAATGGAAAGTTAAAGACAGAACAGCAGAAAGATACATGTGAACAATAAACCAACATATAACAGTTACAACCATTATTGTAAATGGTCTCAACTCACCAATCAAAAGAAACAGACTTTCAAAATGGATCAAGAAACAACATCCAACCATATGCTGTCTACAAGAAACCCATCTTACCCAAAAGGACACTCATAGACTGGAAGTCAAAGGATGGAAAACA
>PVJX010036637.1:0-17430 GCA_004027295.1 Dolichotis patagonum | reverse complement strand
AAGAAATGATGTTTGAGATGTATGTTTAATCCTATTTAAACATTACACAATATTAAACCATGACATTTCATTAATATATAATTTTACAGTGCTATATATCAATTAAAGTAATAAAAAATCAGTGCCATTTGCAGAGAGGTTATTTTTATCTAGATCAAGTCTCTCTTCATTAGGCAATGACAACAATACTTAACTACCACTAATTTAACTTTTAGCCTCTTTGGGGAGGAGATCATGGTTGACTAGAAATCCTTTCAAGTTTTGCCTCAGGCAGTGAGGGTTGGCTTCGAATTTGGCTTAATCTTTTGTCTTGTTTCACATGATACATCAGGAATAACAACTAGATTTCAAATAGCACAAGTGTTTGTGTGAGTATCACTGATATTTATTCACATCATGGGGCATTACAAATGTAACCAGTGTTGGAACCAATTGGAGCCATCTTGGTGGATAGGGAAAGATGGATTGCTCTGAGATGATCTCCCAGTCTTGAAACTTGCTCACCACTCTTTCCCACTGAAAAGTTACTCATGGTGCTGAAGATGTAGCTCAGTGATAGAGTGCATGCTTAGCATACATGAGGCATGGCTTCAATCCCTGACACCCAAATAAACAAACTAGAAAAAAAATCCCACAAAAATATTTACTCATTCTTTTGCTTTGACCTCTGGTTCTGCATTTGGATTTGCTGGGTTTTTACAGCTTTTGTACTTCTCTCTCCCGTTTCATGTCACTATATAATTACTGGATTACTTGCCTCTAATGCCTTTCCTTCTAAGAGTTGGAGAGGGCCTCTTTGTTGATAAATTGATAAACATCAATAAGCAGCTATTGTTTCAGTCTTGTTAGTTCTGTTCTAGCCAACAGGAGATGCTTCATTATCATTTGCAGAAATCACTGCAGAAAAACCCTTTAACTTAAAAAAACAGATTTTTTATCTCATGAAGAAAAATAGAGGATCTTGTTAGAAAAGGGAATGTCACCAAGAATTTATCAATATTCTCTGTAATATGTGGGAAGCAACTCAGAATCTCTCAACCTTTTAGCAAGTGACATGTTTTAGGGTAAGGAAGTCAAGCAAATATGTACTGTATGTGAGACACCGTGGTAGCTGCCTAAGCTCTGTAACACTCACAAGACAGGTACGATTTCTTTTATATGCTTAAAGATTTTTAAGAGAAACAGAACCCATAGCAAGGCAATAGGGAGAGAGGCAGAACAGACAGAGATACCGGATTATGGAGGTTGAACATACCAGATAGATCTGCAAGAAGACCAGCAACCTGAGGCTTGGGCGCACAGGTGGTGTGGTGTCAGTCTGAAGGCCCGAAACTGAGGCCTGGGGAAGAAACAGTGCTCAAAGGCAGCAGTCACAGAGAAATCTCTTCCTGGAGGCTCAGGTATTTTGGTCTCTTTAGGACTTCAGAGGATTGGATGAGCCCATCTATGTAGTGACAGCACTTTGCTCCGGCCTTAAACTATCAGTTTAAACATTAATCTTCCTCAGACACACACAAAAATGCCACAAGAATGTTACACCAAACATCTGGACACTCTGTGGCCCCATCAAATTGACACATAAAATTAACCACTGAATTTCTCAAGATCTCAGTTCATGAGGAGCAGAACAGGAATGTGAAGCCCATGTTTGCTGTGCTTATCCATACTGCCCTGAAGGAGGTACAGATACAATTAGAAGTTGTCCATCTTGCCAAACACTAGAAACTTTCACAGCGGTCCCATCCCAATTAATACAATTTTAGAACATTTGATGTAGAAAAATAATCTGAAAAACTCAGGGTTTGGGGTAAAACAAGACAGAAAAAATGTGATTTCTTTGCAATTATCTTTGTGTCCTTTAAACATTGCATTCAGATCTTATAATAAACATTTACTGAACATCTGCTACATACTTTTACCTGTGTTAGGTACTGAGAATATTGTAATGAGCAAAATTAGAAACATTATTTTCCTTTTCAGGGGTTAAACAAGAGTGAGACTTCAAACATTGCCAGAGATATCTCAAACTAGATGTCAAAAGCATGGAGAAGTCAGAAATGCAAGTAGCGGTGAGTGAACAATATATAAGGATACAAAGGTACTTTAGAATCAGGAACTTAAAACAAGTCCCTATACTGATTATGTGAAGTTATAAAACGTCACTTTAGTTAGTAGTCTCATTATCAGACACTCTACACTAGGTGGCGTTCTGGGTTAGGACTGAAGAAGACACAGTGTGAAGTCCCTAGTTGCTTTACTTCCAGCAGCTTCCCTGTGGATTCTAAGAAAAATAGAGTTAAGAAAAAAGGGATGAGGTTGCTTTAAATCATGATTGAAATGCTCTTTGATGGAAGGGATGCAGAGTGAAGAAATAGGAATACGTTCGCATGAAGGATACTAAGTAATGCTGGGAAGGAAGGTGAAGCAATTTTATTGTCCAAAATGAGAGGGAATCTGCATTATGAAAGCTCATGAGAAATAAATAAAAATAAAAGCTTAGAGCCAGGTATAGTGATGCATTCTAAGCTTGGCTTCTCAAGACCATTTTGAGACTGAATTGCCTTTTTGTTGTCCAGAAATACCAAAGATAACACCATAGCAACGCCTCTAATTTTTAACTTTTTCACTGATTTACTGATGGAAAATATTATTGCTAGCCTTTTGCATTTAACATGATTGTTGGTAACTTCAGTTAATATATGCAATTTCTTTATGAAACATTTTTTGGGGGGTTCTGGTAATTGAACCAAGGGTTTTGCTCATGGTAGGCAAGCACTCTACCACTAGCCTATGTAATTTATTTCATGCATAAAAAAATACAGCCTTTCTCAAGAAAGTTGATACTCAGGTAGCAAATATTCATTGCAAATCTTCATACTGAATAATCATTTACAATTATAGGTTGAGAAGGGATTTAGATTGGCATAGTCCTTTACTTGGACTCACGATGGTAAAGTGAACAAACAACTTTTAAAAAATTACTTTCTGTGAAGCCTCACCATATTGCTATCAGATATGAAAATTTCACATATACAAACTATCAAAATCAATAAAGCCATGTTAGTACTTTAATAAAATGACATTTCTCATAAATGACTTGGACCTTGGCCTTGTAATCCTAGGCTTGCAAATTTCATGAAGCGTTTAAACAGTAGGCATCAATATAGGGCTGTCGACTTATTTTGCTAAAAGATACTTAAATCAAATGTAGTATCAGTATTTCATTGAATAAATAATATTTCAATACAAGCTGGAAACATTTTTAAAAATTAAATTCAAGTCAGGTGTGGTGGCATATGCCTGTATCCCAGCACTAGAGAGGCTGAGGTGGGATTGCCTACAAGTTCAAGACTAGGCTAGGCTACATGGTGAGTTCAAGGTCAGTTTGAAATGCATAGAGAGACCTTGTCTCAAAAAAATGAAATAATTAATAATAAAAAATTAAGGGCTGAGGATGTAGCTCTGTTGCTTACCTACCATGCTTCCCTAGCACGTAAAGCCCTAGATTCAATCCCTAGCACCACAAAAAAAAAAAAAAAAGTCAAATTGAGAACCATTAGCCTACCCCACCATGGATAGTAGAAAATTTTAATCTTGTCCTAGAATTTGGGGACAAGCGCTTAAAATGCCATTGAGTTTAGATGCTTCAATGTAAAAAGCTGTGAGGTGAGTGGTTTTGTAAAAAACAAAGCAAAACAACCCCGCACCCCAAAACAAGCAGTTTCTGGCAGCCAGTAGAATAATACACCCTCATAGATACTCAAGCATTATACACATTGCTAAGCAGGAACCTTAGTCAATGTTTATCTTCAAACAAACCAGATACTTCCAATGAATTTAAAATAATTTTATCTACTTTATACTAAAAACACTGGATATACATAGGATAGGTGCCACAGTTTATACAGTAGAATAATCCCAAATCAAATTACAAAATGTAATTTATGCCATAAATTATACAAGCTGATCTGCGAGTTTTTAACTCTCCAAATGCTTCATACTCAATTATAGATGGCTAATAAATGTGTTCCACGTACAGAACAAGATTGTCTACATTAGAAACTTATCCTAGCATAAAATTTTGCTGTAGATACCACTGGGAACATAAACGATAGAGAAAAAATGCTGGAGCCCAATTTGTCTGATAATCAAATAAAAGGTAATTTGAAGCTTTAAGGTATTTAACTAGAACAATAATTGCATTTCTGTTTTTGTGGTCCTGAAGATTGAACCCAGGGTCTTTGCACTAAGTTATAGTCCTAGCCCTAGTTTAGAAGTATACATTTTGAGGTAGGTCTGCCTAAAGTGCTGAATTGCCCTAGCTGAGCTCAAACTTGCTATTCTGTTTGATCCTCCCAAAATGCTGTGGCATTGTAAGTAGGTGACATGGTACCCTGCTTACACAGTGTTTGTGTAAAAGATCTCGTATTAACCATACTCATTTAATTTTGGTAATAGGTTTTAATATCATACAGCAAACTGGTTCAAAAGCATGTGGTAAGATTTTAACATGACTCTCAAACTACAATTACCTAATCATTTTAAACTATCGAATTCTCTATTCTATTGTAGTGATCACTTCTGAATTCATCACACACCCCCATTCAAAGCCTCATATGCTATGCCTTTGAAAAATTAGTTCTCAGAACAGATGCTAGGTGTCCCCTTCCCACTAACCAATGTAATTTTAAATTACAAATAAAGTGTAACAATATAATTTTAAATTAAAAAGTTTATTGTATACTGTAATGTTTCAGAAATTTTGTAGGTTTACAGATTTTTCTTTAAAACAACCTTTAAAATGATGATGGTCTCTGTGACTGATCATAATTACTTAAAATGCTGGGGGCCGGCAGGGAAGAATTCTAACCTAAGTGAAGAAGATTGTAGGGTTTTTTTTTTTTTTTTTTTTTTTTGGTACCAGGGATCAAACTCATGATCTTGTACTTGCTAGGCAGGTGCTGTAAAAGATTTTGGATTTTGCACTGAAGATATTCTTCATCTAGAGCAGTCTCACAGGTTACTTAAAACTAGTGTGCATAACTTTAGCAGCAACCACTACCTATTTAATACATTAAACCGTACATTTTAAATATATCTGTGATTGGGGTCTCAGTGGTAAAGAGCTTGCCTGGTATATCTGAAGCTTGGGGTCAATTCCCAGCACTGCACAAACAGAACAGAACACAACAAAACAACAGTAAGTAGACACAGGGTAGGGATACTGCGGTCTGCTTTGATTCTTATGACGTCCATGGTTGGAATCTTGTCATTACCTACTACTGAAAATGCAAGTGTACTAAAGGAAATGTTTACCTGTTCTATCAATGTCAAATCATCTGATTGCCCAAATTATCTATTTTGTCCTGACTTTTCCTTCTCATCTATAAAACTCTAAAACCTATTATTTGTCTACTTTTACTGCATCTAATTATTTTTAGTTTTCATATTTTCCTTGTTTAGAATCAGTAATGAATGCATTGCTTCTGCTGTCTTTGAAGCATATTATAGATGTACTTGTCTTCAAATTTTCCCTTTAAAAAAATGTATTAAATCACTTAAAAGATCTAATTATAGTTTCTTTACTAGTATGTGTCATGTGTTTGATTATCCAGAGTGGATAATAAAACTTTCTCTCACGCCTTTGAGCAGACTTTTTAACCATTTCTGTCATGAATGCATGGTCTGATGATCAAGGGACTGATCATGTGTTCGGTCTCTTTCCATACCCTTAGTTTGACGGGCTGACCACTCCTTGGGCCAGCATCCCGGAAATTACATTTGAAGACACTCTTCATGGTCACTTTGAATCTATCGTCACTGTGATCTGAATTTCTACTTTCGGTTCCCTAATGGACCAATTTAATATCCATGAAGATGAACACAAAGGAAGTTGCTGCCCCTTTATTACTGACCTGGATGATTTATAATTAAATAAAATAAACATTCATAGTCCATTCTGATTCAAAATTTTGAAAACACAGAAACCACGTTTTCTTATTGTCATTTCCACTGCAAGAAGAAAATCATGGTCATAACAGGTTTTTCCTAGATTGTATTAAGAAATTAATGTAGCTTAATCATACTCTATTTATCTTGTAGGTTAAGTAATATGAAAAGGGAGTAATTTTCTTTCAAACAAGTAGGATCTGCGTATGTAGGACTTTGAGAATAATTTAATGTTAACTTCAACATACAACTGTATTCTAACACCGTATTTTAAATGTGAAGAAATGGATCCTGACAAGACTAAAAGAACCCACAAGCCATGAAATTTGTTTTTTCTTTTTTTTCTGTTTAAACAAATGTGCACCACGATGTTTCAACAAGTAAGGCAAAATGCCATGAACATGGAAGCTGAAGTTTGCAATATACCACATCTAGAATCCAGGAGGGGTAAATCAGACAGAAGTGGTAACCATTCTGATTAAACAATCACATAACATCACAATGAGTTGATTTTTAGCATCAAAACTGTCTAATTAAGTTTCTTTTTTCTTGATGATCAGAGGTCCCACGTTGTCTCCAGTCTCCTCATTGTGTTTTGTGTGAGATCCATCACAGAATGGGAACTAGGAAGAGAGAGAACGTGAAATGCTTAATTGCTCAAAGCAATACTATGCTTGGTGAAGTGGGGAATGATACTTTTTTTGGGGGGGGGAGTGATACTTAACTTACATGTATCATAACTTAAAATGATTTTTCCTGGCTGCTTTATATAGGCTTTTTAAGAAAGCCTATATAAAGTACATAGGCTAAGAGGAAGAAATTCTGTGAGGATAATACATAGATCATTACTTCAATTTTATTATGGTATTTGATGATGGATGTTTCTGAGTCTGCGTACTAATTGGTTTTCCAGCAAACTAGGTCCGCTGTCTATTCTGTTAAGGTTTTTTCTGGGTGTTGGGGATTGAATCCAGCGCTTCATGTCCCTAAGCTTCTATTTATCCACAACCCTGTTATAAGATTTTTAAATTCATTTGTTTAAAATCATTTGTGCATGACTCCTTTATTGATCAATCTTGTAGCCATCTTTTCTCCAAATATTTTCATTTTGCTTGTTTTTAATGTTTAATTTCTTTACTTTCATATGATTATACCAATATTTCCCTTTTTAACATGATTCACTGAGTTTTTTTTGTTTGTTTGTTTTGTTTTGTTTTTTTGTTTTTTTTGGTACTGGGGATTAAATTCATGACCAAACACTTAGCTGCTGAGCTAAATCCCTGACCCCTCATTGAGATTTTTTTGTTTTAGAAATGTGATTAATGTAAGTTTCCAATTTTCATGCCTTTTCATAATTTCACATTTTATGGATACGTGACATTTTGGTGTCCAGTGGGAGGGAAGAAAGGAACAAAACTAAATTTCTCAGTGTTTCCCAGTGTGTTTCAAAGAAGTTGAAATCCTGCAAGATATTCTGCTTTAGTTTCATTCTGTTTAAAAAACATACATTTTAAAAAGAAGTCATGTTGTAAAAAAACTAGTTTAACCCATAATTTTTCAAACTGTCTATAGATACTTTTAACTTTGATATTTACTACCATACCATTCTGTAGAGCATACTTCGAGAGATTCTATTCTAGCGTATATCACTATTATATATTACGGCCTGCTGTTTTTCAAACTGTCACAACTTTATTCAAAATTCTATCAAAATAAATTCATTATGCAAGTGCTCATTTACAGGTTTTTTGTGATCAGACTGATCAGTCTACCACAGTGATGTACCTGCTTAAAATGGGTTAGTTTTCATTATTTTTTGCTAACTTTATTGAATTTTACTTATTCTTTTAAACAAGCCTGAGAATGTTTTTTGGCGCATCTTATTTCTCTTATAGTTTTTATCTTCATGTCTCAGGGATACTCTGCTAAGATCAATTCTGTTATATTTCTTATGATTTCATATATGAATATTCATGTTCTCTATATATCCTTGCTTTTTGCAAATATATTCTCCTTACTGCTAAACTATAAATACAAGAATTCAATAATGTTTCAGGTGATGCTTTGTATTCTACATTTAGAAGATCCAATTATTAGTATATGTTTCATTTCTTTCCTTTTGTATTTACACATTTTATTTCTATGCCAGTCGAGTTAATATCTTTGTAATATTCTTGATGTTTTCAATGCACCTACATATCCAGTTTCAGTTTGATACAAGGTACACTGCAGCATTGAAAGAACCTAATTAGAGGAATAAAGTGATGGACTATTGTACTTTATGGTAAAAATCACCTCAATAAAGTGAAGAACAATAATTACAGATACCTCAATTTTGATAATCTATATATAATCTTAAACTATGATATTCAGAACCCTCTATCCTGAGGTTAAAATAGCATTTGGCTCCCATTAAATCCTATCTTAATTCTTCTATCTGTACACAATTCTAAAAGGCATTAAAGTAATTAAAAATTATAGAATATCTCAAAGTATCAACATGTATTTCTAGATATAAATCCAGCAGTAATGGAAGTGTAAATGTTATGTACAAAAGCTTACACTTTTTGTTTTTTTTAGATAAGATACAGATGAGCAAATAAGTCATAAAAAACAAACTGAAATGTATCCCACAGCAAAGGACAGCCTTTCAAAGTACAGTATGTTTCAAAAACAGATGATTTCATAGTCAGAATCAAAGTTTACATTGTAAATAACTTCATTTTTATAAATAACACCGACATACAAAGCATTGCACTCTAGAGTTTCACCCATACAGGTTACAAAATACATTTCTGAAAAACCTAACATTACTTTGTGGTAATGCATTTCAAACTCAGGGGCATCTACCACTGAGCTATATCCCCTGCCCTTTTAATTTTCAATGTAGGGTCTACTTAAGTTGCCCAGGGTGGCTTTAAACTAGAGATCTTCCTGTCTTAGCCTTCCAAGTAGCCATGATTACAAGTGTTCTCCATTGTGGCTAGCCTGAAAAATGAAAAATCCTACTGAAATGGCACACTTAGTTTTTATGTTTTTATTTCTAGAAAACCTAGTATACTTTCGCACATTATTTTCCTGGACAAATACAGTCGAACCAAGACAGGAAAGAAATCTAGAGAAGTCTAGTCAGATATCAAGGTAAAATGTCTAAAATTATACTTTAGTTATCCACTTCTGCCTAAAGACTGAAATCAGCCTTCATTTGGGGGGATGGGAGGCACCGGGAATTAAAGTCACGACCTCACATTTGCCAGGCAGGTGCTGCATCAGAGCTAAATCCCTGGCCTGTTTCTTCATAGTCTTAAAAACAAAGAAAAATATTTCTTTGAAAATTAGTGAGGCGTAATCATGGCTATTAATTATGATACTTTACAGTATATAAAACAACATTTTAAGTATAAACTAAGCACTAAAAATTATTTGGGCATTAACACAGGTTGCTTTTGGGGGGGTACTGAGGATGCAATCTTCTAATGGTTTTTTTAATACCACTTAACCCAAGGATGGCCAATTTTTATAGACTGAGTACCCAAGCTGCAACCCAAAACCCACTTATTTATCACAGAGCCAACACTGCAATTAAACCTGAATAATTATATTTTAGTTTAGAAAAAAAACCAAATTAATCTTTTGTCTTAAAAGAACAAGTAACACGTGTGCCACTGACTTAACCCCAGGATTTATGACTCAAATCAGAATCTGTGTGTGTGTGCGTGCGTGTGTGTGGTACGTGTGTGGTACAGGGGACTGAACTCAGGACCTTGTGCAATCTAGGCAAGCACTCTTCCACTGAGCTACATCCACAGCCCTAAATCAGAATCCTGTCCTAAACTTTATGTGATTATATTCATTCATTACTGATTTATCATTTTAAGTTAATAAAAAAATCTAAAAATTTCTTTCAATCAAGAGCCAAAACGAGCAATTTAAACAAAAGATTAATAATTTCTTTTTTCCTATCAATTTGTTATAAGATGCTAGTATTTATTAACAAATCTTGAAGTAAGTTTTTGAATCAAATTGACTCAGGTTCTTACAAGGCCAGAAAATATCCTTTTATGTCAACCCAACTTGAAAATTATAAACCTGTGTAACTGGAGACATACAGAGAAGAGGTTGGCATAAAAGTTCAACAGAAAAATATCAGTAAACAGTAACATTTTAGTCTCCTCATAAAAAAATACAAAATTTGTTTACTGAATGACTCCTGTCTCCAGTTGCTTGTTTTCAAGGTGTTGCAAAATAAATGCTCCTCCTTGAGCTGTCTCTTCCTCTACCCAAAGCAATTTGAAAAAAATCAACACATGATCCTTCTTCTGTAAACTTTGTTTCTGTTTTTTTCCCCCCATCTTGGGTAAACTTTATACATGTACTAGCTTTGATGTTCTGTTCCAAGGAAGTTGCCTGGGGTCATTTTGACTCAATGCATAAACTAAACTGAGAAACATGGTTGCCTTTGTTGAGAAAGAAAACTAAGGCAATGAAATCTTTGGTACTACCACAGAGAACAATGTGACATTTTATACCAGTCTTACACACTTAGTAAAAAATTAGATAATGAATTTAAAAAGCCAGAAAGAGAAGTTATGATTTTACAAGACTATTCTTACATGAATTTCCAAGGAATCTAACCAAATGTAATTCCTATGAAGAAACAGACACAATAAAACTCACTTCTAATAGATCAGAGATTCATTCTCTCTTTTCCTATCTACTAAAAAACAGAAGCAACCCTATAACTACCATCATCACAAAATATTCAAATGCAAATCTAAGAAAAAAATTTCTACATATCCATTGAGGTAAGTAGGGAGGTGGGAATCTAGCAAGGCTGTATTGCATACTCTTCCTTCTTACACTGAAGTTAGTTTATTTTCTTGGTTTTTTGTTTTTTGGAGACAGGGTGTTAGCTCTGTAGTCCAGGCTGGTCCTGGAATTTCAATGCAATCTGCTCATATTCTTAATAGGTTTTTGGGTTATTTTGTCTTGTTTTTTGACACAAGGCATCACTGTGTAGTTCAGATTGTCCTGAATTCAGTATGTAGCCCAGGCTGGTCTCAAACTCATGGTGATCCTCCTGCCTCAGTCTCCCAAGTGCTAGGATTACAGGCATGTGACACCACACCTGGCATATTTTCTTGTATTGAAAGTAAGATTATCTCTTCCAATTTAAAGCTGAATCTCATAAATATGTTTATTCTCACTTCCTTCTACCTTTTTCCTAGACACCACTGTCTCAAATACTTTTTTTTGGAAGTCACTTTAATCATTTTTTGTTAGATTCTCACTGTTAATTTAAATATGGATAGCTCTGTAGTGAAACAGTATGAAATAAGATAGTGTCTGAAACCAGAGGGTGTACCAAACAGAAGGAATGCGGTATGTTAACAAGTGCAAATTATATTGATTCATTAGGTGTGGGTGTCTGTATCTCAATGCAGGCTTGATGCACATCTACGTAGAGGATGAGACAGAAATATCTCCAAATTTGAGGTCAGTTTGGACAACTTAGTGACACTGTCTCAAAAATTAAAAAAAAGATCTAGAGATGTAGCCAGGATAGAGTGCTACTGTATCATGTGCAAGGTCCTAGGTTCAATCTGAAGAGCCATAAACAAAACAAAACAAACAAAAAAATAGGATGTGAAAGGGAACAAAGTTTGTATCACATATAATTTTTTTTCTTGGTAAAAAAGTGTTTAGATTTTGTTATAAATATGCACACCTGGTTTGAATGAGCTGAAAGTCATTGAATATTACCCCAACAGATCGTTTAGCCAAAAATATTAATTATATGTCTTTTGTGAACTGCCAAGTAAAAGTGTGACTTGGCAGCTTTGTGATAAGCTCAGGAATGTGGGGGGTTTCCAAAGGTGTCTGAAGAATAAGAACATTCATTCACTTGAATAATATTCCAAGTCAATCCTTCACTGATTCATGCAGGTATAACAAGTGCCCAACATTCAGTGAAAATTTGGCACTGCTAAATCCTAGACGCAAAGATGATCATTAAATGGCATAAAGACCTTCCAACCCCACCCCCCAAAAGATACTGAGAAAAATAAAAATAAAATAACCGGTCTGACTCTGACTCTTGACATTCCTTCTTTTAAAATCTTGTAGAAATGGCAGTCCCTAGTCTAACCAGCTGGACATTCTAAACTGTAAAATTAAAGGACAATCCTGGAATGTTTTGTTGAATTTTAACATCTAATAAATATTTAAACAACTAAAATTTGTGTCCATTTGTGATTCTTCCTGAAATACTTGAGATCTTAGTTTAACAAAGTCCATATTGACCTTATTGGACACTTTACTCTCTGGAAGCCCAACCAAAGGAAACATTCTTTACTCACTCTCAAAGTCATGCCTTGCAGTTCACTGAAGTGGCTACCTTGTTGTTTTCTTTCCATTCACTGTACTTAACTGAAATGCTGCATTTCTTTATTAGTAAATCACATTATAACCTGCTTGGGTGGATCTTTAACTCTAATTCGTGTTGAAATGACACCAGAAGATCAACTTCCTACTTGCTTAATCCAACCGTCTACCTGGTTGTTTTTAATGCCAAACGTTTAGTACCAAATCTCTGAAAATTTTTTCTTTCTCACTTTGAATCCACAAGATTTCTGGCTTTATTCTAACCTCTGGCCCATTTCATGGCTACGACCCTTTCCCAAATGTAGAAAATTCTCCCAGATTTCATACTTAGCTCTTAATTTTTATCACATCAGAGATCAGTTGCATTCCTACACTTGACTCACCAGTTCTACTGATCTCTATCAGCAACCCTGAGGCCTCAGCTTTACTCCCACATTTTGGCTCATCTGCTGTACATCTCTGTTCAACTGTCACCTCAAATCCATTCTTCAGAACTGATCACTGTCCTGAGAAATAGGCTTTTCATTCTGAATCCCTTTTTACTGTTAACGGCATAATCCTTTTCTTATCCATATGCCTGGATCCTTCAGTTTCTCTCCCTTAAGTTTGGTTCATTCTTCCTCAAAATTTTTCATTGTTTTCTTCCATTTTTCTCTGTTTTTCAGAGCTGGCACCCTGGTATATGATCATAACTGTATGCCTGATATTCCTCCACAGTTCTTCTCCCCCATCTCTGGAAGTAGAAATTCTCACTGGTGCTCAAGCTTCTCCTCAATTTAGATACATTCTTGGAGAAAGAGGGACTCATACAAGGAGCAGACTACAGTCTTTATCTATTGTACTTTTTGTCATATGAATTTTCTTGTTTCTGAGAAAGGGTCCCTAATGTATCTTATTCAGATGCCACCAATCTTTTCAGGGGCAACTTGACTCTCAAATATTATTACGAAGCCTTCTTAGAAAATTCTAGTCCATGGTATAAACTTTCGCTTTTATTTGAAACACTTGTACTATACTTAGTATACATCTAAGACATCTGTTATTACTATTTAACTTTTCTCATATATAGTATATATACATGGTGGTACCTTGGGTCATGAACTTAATTTGTTTTACAATTTTTGAAAAGATGGCTACATTTGTATTTATGTAGGAAAGATTGCCACAGTTGTGTTTGTCACCTGATGCAGATTTTGCAAAGAAAAACAAAATTCTGCCAAATGCTTCTGTTTGTGAACTAAATTTTCTACAAACAAAAGCTGTGTAAAATAGTAAGAGAACTATTTGATACTCTGGCACAAATTTTACACTTTCCCGATATATTATTTTGTTTTTAGAGAGCAACAAGAGAATAGACCTTACGATAAAGACACTTAAAAAAAAACAAGTTTAGTGTATGAAATGTTATTAAGAGATTATTTTCTAGTGATTTCATGAGTAGTTTTACTAACAATTTCAAATCCAAATGAACAGTGCTCTTCTTTAGGTACAATTTGTTGTAACAGCCCTACAATTGTGGTTTGTATTCCATACACTCAGTAAGCAGTTTTTTGGACATAATCTAAGTTCTATATATTGGGACAAATGGTTTAGTGAAATACACTTTTTAATACCTAGTCCATGGCTTCTTTCATATATATAATACGTGATTCATGAAAATGGATCGCCACTGTAGGAAGAGGTCTCCAGTACACTGTTTTCAGAAACTGATTTTTTTTTCAGAGGCCTCATGCATGCTGGGCAAGCTTTTTATCACTGAGCTAAACCCTAACCCAGATATAAGAGTATTGTTTTATTTTTAAAAACGTTTTAGTATCATTCTTGTGAAATCCATTTTATCTGAATGTTATTAGTGGCTGTACACACCATCTTTACAAAACATTTCTCAATATATGAGTCACTCTGAACTCAGTATATAAATTCTTTCAAGTTGACACTTGGGGGAGGATTCTGACATCTTAGTTCACCTGCCCTGTCCTTGTCTAAAGGTATCATAGGTGATACTGCCACAAGAAACTTTATAAAATACAATAATTATGAAAGAAAGTAAGATTTTTAAGGACCTTAAGTTAGTTATTTAACTAGAGGAGCTGCAGTTGAAAAGTGGCTTAGGATATCTGCTGTAACGAATGATTATTATAGTTTCTTTTGAATTTCTAAAAATCGTCCTAGCACAGAGTTTGAAAAAAAAAAAAAAAAAAGACTTGACATCTTTTGTTTCTCTTTGTGTTCAGGTATTCCCATAACCTGGGATACTAGGATAGCAGAAGCTACAATCTACTTGAGGAAATCCTAAGAGTAAATTAGACATTTTTCTGTCTCCTTTGGATAATACCATGGTTAAATTTACCTGAACTCAATGGAGGGCATGATGTAATTTTACTGCATAACAGAATTAGAAAAAAATAAAGAGGGATAACAACATTTGAAAATAAAGTTTGATAAAATGGTATAAAAAATGTTACATTAAAAATGGCAATGTGTGAAACATTTGTTTTCCTCACCTTTTTAGACCTCCAACAACGGCAGTATACAGCTTTATCTCCCAAATCCTCCATGTCAAAAGCATGTACTACTTTGGGGTTGTCTTTCTGGATGTGAAGGTTTATCATAGTCTTATTGCGATGATCTTTAACATAGAATTTTTTGTAAGCTAGATATCCAATTACAGCCGTTCCTGCAGCAATGGTAACTGCTGCAATCCATTCAACTATAGCAGGGAAGGAAAAGAAGTGCAATTATGGAAACCAAAATACACACTAATCATCTAACACAACTGCGCATGAAATCCAATTTTTGAATATTAAACTGTCTAACAATCAAAGATGTTCAAAGTTAACAAAATGACCAGAACACACTGGAGTAATGATAGGTCTTTGGTAAGACTTTCTCCAGTTCTTATGGCACTTGTATATTTTCTGTTGAGGGATGACAGCTAAATTAAGCTAGAAGAGGGAAACAAAGGTTACTTTCTCTAAGAGAAGGAAAAACAAGGCTTAATAATCTTTTTAAAACGTTCATAGTTTCAAAATAACAAGTCAGCCTGCAAGTATTGCTTAAAAGAAAAGCAAAACCACTGAAAAATAAAAATCTGTGTTATAAATCAGACAAAAAAATCAGGTGATTATGTTAACAAAATAGTATCAAAGTTCATTTAAGTAGTAAGCTCCTTTGGTGACTTTACAGTGTTTTAAATTACTAGAAATCTGGTAACAACTGCATAAAGCACAACTAAAGACAGTATCTAAAGGGGCAGACAAAAAGTAGACACATAAAACAAAATAACTCTTCTCACTTTTTTTTTTTGTTGTTGTTTTACTGAGACAAAACCACCAAATGCTAAATATTCAAATGCTAAACACTGCAGGAGTCTAGATTTCAAAATCATTCAAAAGCGTTTTTAAAATTTCAGAATGCCAGTTAAAATATATTAATTTTATATAAAACATGATTAATACATACACAGTCAATATTCTCACTTAATTCTAAATTTCCATTATGAGTAAATGATGTCATTCCCTACAAGCCCCACTTTAAATTTAGTATTATTCTACTTTCTTGTAATAATAATAAAGCTTGTTGGACTAATAGGCCATTTGTTTATTCTTTTGGTGTACTTGTAAAGGAAGCATTAGAAACCCAAGTGCTTAACAACTACCCCAGGTCCAGGCAATGATGGAGTGAAGGAAGCTCTGCATAATCTGCTTAGCCTCAGCCTCAGAAGAGAGTTGTCTAGTCCCAGCATGGAGCGGGCTGCAGGAAGAAGTTGAACAGGGGTCAGGACAAACATACTGGACTACTGCCCAGCACTTCCTAAGCCAGATCTTCACAGCGTTTGAAATAAGTTCCCAGACTATCAAATAAAGCCCTAGAGACATAAGTACAAAAAACATGTTCCAAGACTAAATAATTACCCATATGGCTTACTGGCACTATTCAATCAAATTTCTTATTTTACTAATGTGATCAATCACCATATCAAATACTATCTTACATAAAATTGGAGCTCAATCTAAAAAAAAAAACCAACACATTACTCTCAAACTTACTTCCTTTTATCTTGGTCTTCCAGTTTATTTAATAATTTAATTTTTATCAACTGTTTCTAATTAGCATGTTGTGAGTTTTATTTTCAACTACAGTATTTTTCTTTGCAATTTAAATTGTTTTCCTTCTCTCATATTTCCATTTATCTTTGCTATATCTCCTAAAATAAAAACAACAATTGACCTTTCCAGGTATTTCAGGACTGAGACAGTAAGTCACTTGACAGGAGCTTCGAATCTTTAACCTCATCACAATTTTTTTTGCAGACAGTATTTCTCTGTGTAGTATGGCCTAGTCTTCACCTTGCTACGTAGTCCTGGCTGTTTTCAAACCTGTGACACTCCTGCCTCAGGTTCCAGAGTGCTGGGATTACAGAGGCACACCACCACAACCCCCCATGGGTTTTTCAATTAATTTATTTATTGTTTATTTGAGATAGGGTCTTGCTACATAGTGCAAGCTGGTCTTGAACAGTGATCCTCCTGCCTCAGCCTATAAAGTGCTGGTAATATGGGAAGTCCAGCTGCTTTTAAAATACACATTTGGTGCAAATTTCTCTTAAATTTTAAAGTGGCTTAGCTGCATTGCCCTGTGGCAAGCAGGCTGCAACTCTGCTGTGATTTTCAGTTTGATTTATGATATTCTTTTTAGATGCATTATTTGCCATGTGACTGTCTTGAGAAAATATTCCCTAGGTAAGAAGCTATAGCAATTTACTTCTTAGCTAACAGCTGCTTTAAAATGGGTTACAACATTGCTTTGCAAAACATGCCCAACAATGTTTGCTGAATGTTGTCTTTAGTAAAAACTGAACAGTCAACATCCCAAAAGGTCAATAAAACAACTCTTTAACTGTTGTTGATCTTAGTTGTAGATAGTACTCTGACTCATAATATATGTAAGAAAAATCTTACAGGAATTTCCATGTGATACTCATAATAGATTCAAAAAAACTTTCTTAATTGTTAAAACATTCTTCTATTTTCTTTCTCATATTACCAACTGAATGCTTATGGGGACTTAAAACAATAACAAGAACAAAACTTTACT
>PVJX010036636.1:0-17464 GCA_004027295.1 Dolichotis patagonum | reverse complement strand
GTGGGAGGGTCTTATTCCCATCACTCACCGCGTGTTGATGCCGGTCCCCGTGAACTGCAGGCTTCCCGAACTCTGACTTCAGCTCGGCTGCCGTGGGAATTCACGGTGCCTCTGGGTGGGTCAAGTGCAGAGCCGGTCTGGGTGAGCTGCATGCAGGGCTGTTCAGCTCTGCACTCCGGCGGCTCAAGCCAGTAGCTTCGGTGCGGATCACTTGTTCAGGTCGGGCAGGAATTCAGGCGGCTCGAGGAGGGCACTGTGCTCGCTGATCTTAGCTTCTCTAATGGTAGTCCCAGGACCTCATATTCGAGTGGTTTTTTGCACTTTAGTTTTTTCCTGGGTTGTGAGAGTCCATCTCTATCTGTTTGGGTCTCTCCAGGGTGTTTTATTCTGGCATTTGAGCTGTCTCTGTCAGAGAGGGTCTCTCTCCTGCTACCTACCAGTCCGCCATCTTGTCTTCCTAGGTCCTATAATCTGTTTCATATTGATCCTCAGGTCTATTTCTTTGCCAGTACCATGCTGAGTTTATCACTGTGGCTTGGTAATACAATTTCAAGTCAGGAATTGAGATGCCTCCTGCCTTGTCTTTATTGATCAGAATTGCCTTTGCTATTCTAGGTTTCCTTCTGTTTCCAAATGAATTTAGGAGTGTTTTCTCTAGATCTGTGAGGTATGTCAATGGTATTTTTATTGGGATTGCTTTAACTCTGTATAACAGTTTTTGGAGTATGACCATTTTCACAATGTTGGTTCTTCCCAGCCAAGAGCAAGGAATATGCTTGCATTTTCTAATGTCCTCTTCAATCTCCTTTTTTAGCATAGTGTAATTTTCAGCATATAGGTCTTTTACATTCTTCGTTAGGTTGATTCTTAAATACTTCATTTTTTTAGGTGCTATTGTGAAGGGCGATGTTTCCATAATCTCTCTCTTGGTGAGTTTCTTGTTTGTGTACAGGAATGCCATTGATTTTTGAGTGTTAACTTTGTTGGATTACATTTATTCATTTGCATATGTTGAACCCTCCCTGCATTCCTGGGATAAATCCCACTTGTTCATGGTGTATAATCTTCTTGATGATTTGCTGCACTCATTTTGCCCAAATTTTATTTAGCACTTTTGCATCTATTTTCATTAGGGATATTCACCTGCAGTTCTCTATTTTGGTAGAGTCTTTCTCAGATTTTGGTATTAGACTAGTATTTGCTTCCAGAAATGAGTGAGGGAGAATTGCTTCTGTTTCAATTTCATTGAAGAGTTTGAGGATTGTCAGTATTAAATCTTCTTTGAATATTTTGTAAAATGCTACAGTGAATCCATCTGGATCTGGGCTTTTCATTGTTAGTAAGGATTTAATTACATTTTCAATTTCATTAATTGAAATTGGGTTATTCAGCAGTTTTACATCTTCTTGACCCAGCTTTGGTAATTCATGTTTCTAGGTATCTGTCCATTTCTTCTGTATTATCAAGCCTGTGAGAGTAGAGATTTTTAAAAGAGGTACTGAATGTCTTCTGTATTTCCACAGGTTCTGTAGTGATTTCACCCTTTTAATTCCTTATTGCATGAATTTGAGTTTTTTCTTTCCTTTTTTAAAATAATGTTGACTAGAGGCCTGTACGTTTTATTTATTCTTTCAAAGAAACAACTTTTTGATTCATTGATCCTTTGTATTATTTTCTTAGTCTCTATTGCATTAATTTCTGCTCTGACCTTTATAATTTCCTCCCTTCTTTTGTCTTTGGGCTTGACTTGCTCTTCTTTTTCTAGATGTTTGAGGTGTAGCATCAGGTTTTTTATTTGTGTACGTTCTGTTTTCCTGATGTGGGAACTCAGTGTAATAAATTTTCCTCTGAGGACTGCTTTCATTGCATCCCACAGGATCTGGTAAGATGTGTTTGTATTTTTGTTTGCTTGCAAATATTGTTTAATTTCTTCTTTAATTTCCTCTGTGACCCACTGATTGTGCAGGAGTGTATTATTCAATTTCCATATGTTTGTGGGGTTTTTGCAGTTTCTTTTGTCATTAATTTCTAGTTTCATGGTACTATGACCCAATAACATTTATGGGATAGTTTCAATTCTTTTGCATTTACTTAAACATAGTCTATGGGCTAGTATGTGATCTATTTTAGAGAATATTTCATGTGCTGCTGGAAGAATATATATTCTAATGTAGCGTGGAACACTCTGTATACATCCACAAGTTCATTTTTCCACAGGTTTGATTCAGTTCTGTTATTTCTGTGCTGATTTTTTGTCTGATTGATCTTTCCCTTCGTGTCAATGGCATGTTAAGGTCTCCTGTTATAATTGTGTAATTGCTTATTTGATTTTTCATTTCTGTTAATATTTGTTATGTATAACTGGGTGCTCCCAAATTTGGTGCATATATATTTAAGATTGTTATTTCTTCCTCTTGAAGTTTTCCCCTAACTAGTATGTAGTGAACTTCTTTATGTCTTTGGATCATTCTTGATTTGAAGTTCACATTGTCTGCAGACACAATAGCTACCCCCACTTTTTTTGTGATCCTGTTGCATGGAGTATTATTTTCCATCTTTTGAATTTCAGTCTATGAGTTTCCTTTTGGGTTAGATGGGTTTCCTGTATATAGCACATGGTTGGATGTTATTTGTTGATCTATTTTGCCGGTCTGTTTCTTTTAATTGGTAAATTGAGACCATTTATATTACAGTTATAATTGATATATATTGGTTTACTTTTGACATTTTATCTTTCTTCTGTTGACTCTTTACCTTTTCAGTCTGTTTCATTGTTTGCCTTGCTTAGCTGTTTTTTCCTATGTCTAGATAGAATGTCTTTCAGTATTCTTTGCAGAGTTGGTTTGGTGGTCATGAAGTTCTTCAGCTGTTTTTTGTTGTGGAAGTATCTTATTTCTCCATCAGTTTTCAAGGACAGTTTTGCAGGGTACATCAGTCTGGGTTGGAAGTGGTTTCCCTTTAGGATTTGAAATACTTCACTCCATGCTCTTCTTGTCTTCATTGTTTGTGTTGAGAAGTGTGTGTGATTCTGATAGCTTTTCCTTTATAGGTGATCCCTCTTTTCTCTCTAATGGGTTTTAGTATTCTGTGCTTATGTTGGATTTCTGGGAAGGTGATTATTATATGAAGGTTATTATTATATGTAGTTTTATTTTGGTTATGGCTATTTGGAATTCTATATGCTTCACTACTCCATATGTCAGTTTCCATTCTCATGTTTGGGAAGTTTTCAGCTATTACTTCTGTAAATAGCCTCTTGATATCCTTTGGGCTGTCCCCTTCTTTTTCATTTATCCCTATTAAACTTATGTTGTTTTTATTTGCATCATCTTGCAGGACAGTTTTGTAGGGTACATCAGTCTGGGTTGGAAGTTGTTTTCCTTCAGGATCTGAAATACTTACCTCCATGTTCTTCTTTATTTCACTGTTTATGTTGCTAAGTCTGCTGTGATTCTGATAGGCTTTCTTTATAGGTGATCTATGTCTAATTTCTAGCAGATTTCAATATTCTGTTCTTATGTTGGATTTTTGGAATGTCGATTATTGTGTTTCTGGGTGGAGTTTTCTTTTTGGCATGGTAATTTGGAGTTCTATATGCTTCACTGATCTGTATGTCAGTTTCCATTCTCATGTTTGGGACATTTTCAGCTATTACTTCTTTTAATAGCCTAATGATATCATTTGTGTTGTCACCTTCTTTTTCATTTATACCTATCAAACTTACATTGTTTTTCTTTGCATAATCTTGCAGTTGTTGAATTATTATTTCCTGGTTCCTTGTTTTATTAAAAATTTTATTTAAAAAGAAACAAACAAAACAAAACAAAACAGAAAAAAGGGTAGCAACAATACAGAATTCCGAGGAGAAAAAGAAAAGAACAACAACAACAACAACAAAAAATCCCTAAGAAATCACTATTTGTCTTTCATCTGTTATCTTGGACATAGTTTTTCAAGTTACAAAACTAAAACATACAAAGTAGATATTCAAAAATTGAGACTGTTAACAGTTCTACTGCACGATCTAACAAATACACTAACATGGTCATCCATCTTACACACTTAAACATATAGATTCTTAAAGTAGGTGTTCATGATCTTTTGAATTTCCATGGGATCTGTAGTAATTTTCCTTTTCAGTCCTTATTGCCTGAATTTGGGTTTTTTTCTTACTTTTTCTTAATAAGGATAGCTAGAGGTTTGTCAATTTTATTTATTCTCTCAAAAAACCAGCTTTTTGATTGATTAGTTCTTTGTATTGTTTTTTAGTTTTGATTGCATTGATTTCTGCTCTAATCTTTATTATTTCCTCTCTTATATGAGCTTTGGGTTTAACTTGCCCTTCTTTTTCTAGAACCTTGAGATGTAGTATTAGGTTGTTTATTTGCACTTGTTCTATTTTCTTGATATGGCAATTTATTCCTATATATTTCCCTTTTAAGTCCGCTTTCATTGCATCCCACAAATTACAGTAGGGTGTTTCTGCATTTTCATTAAATTGTAGGTATTGCTTTATTTCTTCCTTAATTTCATCGGTAGCCCACTGGTTGTTTAAAAGGTTGTTGTTTAATTTCCATGTCTGCATGCAGGTTTTGCAATTTCTTTTGCCATTAATTTCCAATTTCAGTGCACTATGGCCACACAGTATGCATGGGATAATTTCAATACCCTTGCATTTACTTAAGGATGATTTGTGGGATAATATATGGTCTATTTTGGAGAATGTCCCATGTGCAGCTGAGAAGAATGTATATTCTGTTGTGGTTGGGTGGAAAACTCTGCAAACATCTAATAAGTCCAGTTGCTCACAGGTATGTTTCAGTTCTATTATTTCTTTGCTGACTGTCTAGGTGATCTATCTCTTTGTAACAATGGGATGTTAAGGTCACCTGTAATAATTGTGTTCTTGTGTATTTGGTTTCTCATGTCCATTAGTATCTGTCTTATATAGCTGTGTGTTCCTGTGTTTGGTGCATATATATTTATAATTGTTAGTTCTTCCTCTTGGATTTTTCTACTTACAAGTATGTAGTGGCCTTCTTTGTCTCTTTTAATCATTTTAGGGTTGAAGCTCACATTGTCTTCAAATAGAATAGTTACCCCTGCTTTTTTCTGGGTTCCTTTTGCATGGAATACTGTTTTCCATCCTTTGTCTTTTAATCTATGAGTTTCCTTTTGGGTGAGATATGTTTTTTGTATATGGCATATTGTGGGATCCTGTTTCTTGATCCATTCTGTCAGCCTATTTCTTTTGATAGTTGAAATGAGTCCATTTACATTTATAAATATCACTGATATATACTGGCTCAACTTTGCCATGTTATGTTCCAATTGTTTGCTTTATGCTTTCCCCCCTATTTCATTGCTTGTCCTACCTGTTGATTTTTTTTGTTGTTCTGGAGATTGTGGTCATTTTTATCTCTGTCCTGTATGTCTTTCCATACTCTTTCTAGGGTTGCTTTCATGGATGTGAATTTCTTCAGTTGTTCTTTGTCATGGAAGTATCTTGCTTCTCCATTAAATCTGAATGCAAGTTTTGCTGGGTACATCAGTCTGGATTGAAACTTGTTTTCTTTCAGGCCTTGGAATATATTACTCCAAGCACATCTTGATTTGAGGGTTTGTGCTGAGAAGTCTGCTGTGATTCTAATGGGTTTTCCTCAATAGGTCTCTTGGGGCTTTTCTCTAACAGCTTTTAGAATTCTGATTTTATGTTGCATGTCTGAGATCTTAATTATTATGTGTCTGAGTATAGATTTATGTTGGTTGTGACTGTTTGGCATTCTATATGCCCCACTTATCTGCATATCTGATTTTTTCCCCAATGTTTCAGAAATTTTCTATTATTTCTGTGAATATTTTAGTTATGTCATTTGTATTGACGCCAGCATCTTCACTAATGCTGTTAATCTTATATTGTTGCTCTTGACGTCATCTTGAAGCTTCTAGATTGTCATTTCATGCTGCTTTGTTATTTTTAAAAGTTCTATCCTTTCATGATCACTAATTGCAATCCTTTCTCAAGGTCCAAAATCCTATCTTCAGCCTCATTTAAATGGTTTTTCATGCTTTGAATAGAATTTTTTGTTTCTTTGATGTCTCTTTGAGTTTGTTTCATGAATTCTGCTTGTTTTCTATATTGTTCATTCAATGTTTCCATAAATTTCTCATGGTCCTGTACTTTTTTCTGTATTTCTTCTTTAGCTGTGCTTAGCAACTCCTTTACTAAGGTTGTTACTTGTTTCTTTGCATGGAAGAGTACTTCTACTTTGATTTCCTCTATGGCCTCTTGGAGTTTTTTTTTTATTTCATTCATTATCTTTTCAGAGATTTCCAGTGTGTTACTTTTGGAATCCGCTATTTCAATTGTTCCTGTACTTGCTCCTGGTGAACTATATACTTGAGATTGCATTTTGCCTTTTCATTTTGCCATTTTCTGCTTTTGAGGTAGTGTTTGGTCCTTTAGACCCACTAGTGTCAACTGTTGGTAGTGTGTATCTTGGTGTCCTACTGTAAGTTTGATGTTTGTGCAATTGCTGGGTCCCACAATGAACAGGTGGGCCAGTCACCTGACTTCCTGCTGCATAGCCTGTTGGGTGAGTCCTATATTCTTCCTGGGCTGACAAGCCTAGTAGTATTGATGTAGGTCAACTCTTAGTTCTTTCTAGTACTTTATCTTCAGGTTATTCCAGGTCCTCAAATCTTCCTGTCTATAGTGTTTGTGTTAGCTGAGGCCCTACTGAGTCCCTATTGTATGTCTGTGTGTCTCATAAGCCTTTTGATTTTCTTCAAGTTGGGGGAGTCCTTATTGGCACACTCCTCACTGTGTGTGATGTTTTCTGTGTGTAGGAAGGTGTCACCCTCACTCTTGTCAGGCTTACTAAGGTCTCACAGTTAGTTGGAGGGAGCTTTACTACTGGCTCTATTTAGCCACTGTACACCTCTATTTTACAGGCATACTCACCACACTGACTGAGCCAGCTGAGATCTTCTGTTTCAGTGAGGCAGTCACTTTATTTCCCTTCAAGCTAGCACAGATAATCCACTGTGGTCCAAGGTTCCTTTGGGAGCTGAGTTCCAAGTTTGCCCTGTGTGCTGGGATTCTACTGGGGCACACACAGTCAGCACCCTGGAGTGGATTCTGCGCCCTGCTGGCTTCTTGGAGTTCATTTAGCATAGTCTGGTTCAGCTGGCTGGCCCCTCTTGTGCGTCCTGGGGTGGCCTCAGATGCAGGGCATAGTCTTACTGCCTGGGCATGGAGTTCCATGTTTTCCCGGTGCATGCTGAGATTCTGCTGGAGCATGTGAAGTCAGTGCCCAAGGGTGGATTCCGGGCCCTGCTTGCTGCCCAGAGCTTGCTGAGTGTTGTCAGGTTAGGCCCCCTTGTTATTTTTAAAGGATATTTCCTTTCCTGTTCACTAGCTGCAATCTTGCCTTTGACATCTGAAATTCTATCTTCGCTTTTGTTGAGGTGATTTTCCCAACTTTCGATGGAATTTTTTATTTCCTGTATATGTCTTTGAATGTGCTTCATGCATTCTGTTTGTTTCTCATATTGTTCATTCAGGGTTTCCATCTTTTTGCATTTTTACTCTGATTTTTAACTATGTCTTCTTTGGATGTGTTCAGTATTTCTTTCATTACAGTTGTCATTTTTTCTTTTACTTGGGAGATTCTTTCTTTTTTTTTAATTTTTAAAATTTTATTTAAAGAAAAATAAAGCAATACAGAAAAAAGGGGAGAAACAATACAGAACCTCAAAAAAAAAAACATAAAGAAATCACTAGTTGACAAACCACATACTGTCCTCCGAGAAATAGCTGATCATGTTACAAAATTAAGGCATACAAAGTGAACACACAGTGAGGCTGCAAACAGTTACAACAAAACAGGATGGAATAAAGCCAATTGAGAGTGCGGTGAAATTGGCACAGAACAGCACAGCAGTTCACCAGGACAACAGTAATAGGCAACATTGTATATCTCGTTGTCTTCACAATAGTTGTTCTTCTACTAGGTACAGCAAAATCAAAGAAATACACAATATTATAGAACACATCACCACAGAGTATTGAATAGAGCAATGCCGTTAATCAGGACAAAGCAAAACGGCGATAAAAATATCTGCCTTCAGAGATAGTAGAAGGAAACTCCCCCCACTTGCTGTACCAAATATGGTCACCTCCTAAGAGAGACCCAGATCCCTGGATCCCAATTGTTAATGGGGGGGAGAGATGTGGTATGTTTGATTCTAAGCCCGCACCCCGGTAGGCAGCAGGCTGGTTGCTGGTTGGCTTGGCGCCCTAAGTTCCAACATGGCGCGGATCTCAGGAAATGCTCTTGCTTCTTATTTCCCTGCCCTGGGGTGGCCACGGCTTGCCAGACCACAGTCACTTACGAGGGTAGCAGGCTAGTGGCTGGTTGGCTCAGCACCCTAAGTTCCCTGGGAGATTATTTCTGATCTGAGATTTTTATAGCTTCCCAGAGTTTTTTCTTTATTTCAGTTGTTATCATTTCAGGAATTTCAGGTGTGTGGCTGACATTTTCTTCTGTGTCCATGTCTCCTAGGCTTGCTTTAGTTGGGCTAGAATTTTGAGATTGCATTTTGCTCTTTTGTTTTGTCATTTTCCTCCATTTCTGGGTTTTGAGTGGTGTTCCAAAGCTTCCCCCATGTACTGGGAATCACCTTGCCCAATTTTGGCTCCTGGGGCAGACTGTAGGCAACTGCTAGCTGCTTGGAGGTGACTGGGTATATCCCAGTTAGGCCCTTGGGAACCTCCCATGTGTCCTCTGGTGATTTGGGATGCTGGGCTTGATCTTATCACTTAGGAGAGATGTTCCAAAGCTTCCCTGTGTGATGGGATTGAACTTGCACACTTTTGGCCCCCAGGTTGCATTCTGATTTTGTAAGGTGTTTGTCAGTCTGCCTGTGTATCTGTTGTTTGTTTTTCCAGTTTTTTCTGTAAGCAATTGTAGGAAGTCAATTGAGCTAGTGATCATTCACACATTTGGAGCCAAAAGCACAAGTGCCCATACAGGAGTTCCCAAGTGGCATGGAGCACCTGAGAAATGCCCTGAGGGCATGCAGTGCTGGAGGTGAATAGGAGTTACAGCCCTGAGAACACAGGGTGTAACAATCAAGGAAAGGGGCATGATACAAGTGTTTAAATCCCCCCCCCCGGGAACTTAGAGAGTTCTCCCAAACACAAACAAGCTGTGTGCTTGTTTCTATGTCTGTCCCAGTCTGTACAGATCATCTGTCCAACTGTGTCCACTTGTCCATTTTGTGAACAGCTATTCTTTTTATTTTGAGGTTAACTATTTTTTCTCCTTTGCTTTTTCTTTTACATTTCTGGATCATTTAGTTAAGATTTATTTGGGTTATAAATTTAGAAATCATGCTTGCACCTGGTCAAAATTATGCTAATATTGCTTATATGGATGTGATGTATATTGTTGTTTATTATTGCCTTGAGAGACCCTCCTTGTTTAAAAATTAAAGTGTTAAATATTATAATTGGGTTTTCTTTTTCTTTTCTTTTTTTTTTGGTACTGGGGATCAAACTCACAGCCTCACACTTGCCAAGCAAGTGTCTGTGCCACTGAGCTAGATCCCCAGCCCATATAATTTTCTATAAGTCATCAAACATTATATTAAGATAATTAAACAAAAATCCCTTGGGGTTGAGATTATTGGGCAGGACTCCAATTGATGAATAAGAAAGCAGCTGCCTGGTAACATTTTTAACCAGTTCTTGTTCATTGACTGGAGTCTCCAATGCTCTCCATAGCCTTATGGGAGATACCCCAACTAAATTCATAAAATATATTATTATAATATGTTCACATTGGTTATCATCAAAAGAATACAATAATGTTTTTGATTTAAAGATGCACTGATACAAAGGTTTCATATGACTATGACAGATTGTTATTAACCTCATGTTATATTCATGTATTCATGCCTGCAGATGTACAGTTCTTCCAAAATGTAAAACAGGGGTTGTTTATGGTGACAAAATTTTGTTTCAGATTCATACCTCTACTTTTAACAAAAACTTATGAGTTGTACATCTCAATAAAGTCAACAAGTTAGGTAAAACTTTTATGTGTTAGATAGGGATGATTGACCAAAGAAGGGATACCTTATGTCAAAAATGCAAATTCAAGTGTGTTACAAAATGTCATCATGAGTGTCATGTTATAATACTAGGTATGGTTTTGATTTTCTAATTTTCTGTGTAAAATATGTAACTGTTAACATTCTATAGGTACTCAAATGTTAAAGCTGTCATGTTTAGTAGGAAATAACAGTTCCATTTAATGCTCTAAGATGTTTGTTATTTAGATACATAATAATGTTAAGCTTACTGCCTCTAGTACACTATACTGTTATCAATCTTTTCTTCTGGATGTTCAACAACTGAAGTTTAGAGACCAAAAATTAGAGAGATAGATGGGTTCAGAGGCTAGCCAATATTTTGGTCCTACCCCTTCAAAGTCAATGAGGACCCAGGAATTTAGAGAACCTCTGCTGCAGCATCCTATACTTGGTGAGTCCCTGGTCTTCTGATCAAAGAGATTGCAAGACCACAGAGGAAAATGATCATCAGTATGTGGTGTGCCTAAAGAGAGTCACCAGGAGAAAAAGTCTCCCAAGCTTTCATAGAAAGCAACTTGGTCAAGCAATGGCTGTGACTCATCTGACACTAGCAGAAGAACTAAGCGATGCTATGCCTGGTTCCAAGGTATTCCTGAAGAAAGTAATTGACTTGATTGATAACAAAAGTTGATTTGATTTAAAACAACTTTAACTTGGTCTTGAATATCCTGCAGAAAACGTACAACTAGTAGAGGTACATAAAACAATGCCATCGTATATGTTAGTTATAAATGACACTCAAATCACTAATACCTTCTAACAATTGCCAGCTATACTGGTGGCTGACTACTGTTAGGGATTAATGGATTTCATGGGGTTTTAATTGTGTGATGTAGGGATTTAAAATCCTTGAACTGAACTAAAAATAAAATCTTTTACAGAGTTCTTGAACACAGCTCCTCCAGCTTCAACTGACCACTCATCTTGTGCTACAACAAAACAAAAAAGAGGGATATGTTGGAGGCCATTGAAGCTGGAAACTGACCAAATGTGCAGGGTTGCAGCATGGCCAGGTCATGACCATCCCCAAAATAAAGTGTGCCTGGGGAAAGCCACACGAAGAAGTTGTTACAGCCCAGGAAAACACCAAGCCCCTAGATAATCCAAGCAATGGGTTGCTAGGCAGCAAGGTGGAAATTCACATCATCCTTCTGAGTATATAAACAAACATGCTACAATTGGCTAAGTGGTTCCTTCTCTCCCATCAAGAGAGTAAAGGCTCTACCTGACCCCAGCTTTTGTCTCTTCTTTATGTTCTCATCCTCTCATGGTCCTTCAACCAAAAAACCTCAAAAGTCCATGGGTTGTGGCAGTACTCATATCTTGTTTCTGAGAGGAATGCAGACAAGTTTTCCATCACAAAAAGAAACTTTTTCAAGGCAAGGTGCTAGATTTCCCCTTTTAAATATTTATAAGATACATTCTTTTTCTACAAACAGATGTTTTCGTGAATCCTTTAATTAAAAGTCATACTTGGCTTTCTATATTTTAAAGCATTGGTCCTGGTTAAGAAACCAATAAGCTAGGTATTTTGACAAATGTCTGTATTTCAGCTCTTGGAAGCCTGAGGCAGAAACATCTCTCAAGTTCAAGTCCTGACTGGGAAACTCAGTTCAACCCTGGCTCAAAATAAAAAATACAAAGGACCAGGGATATAGCTCAGTGGGAAGGCTTTGGATTCAATCCCCAGTCCTTAAAAAAATGGAGAAGAGAGAGAAACAAGTAACACCCTCACACCAAAATGAACCTCATTAAGGCAGAATTCTCTAAGGGGAGGAGGAAGTTATATGCACCACTGTTCACACTCTAGGTATGGAAACTAAGCCACTAAAAATCATCAGGTTATATTTAATCTACATATCTATAAGCATCAATAGCTGCAGGAATTGCCGGATTTAATAAACATGCTAACTAGTTTTGCTGTGCATAATGCTTTATTGTGGATGAAACACTTATTGAGAATACTATGAAATTTACTAAGTACACATATTTATCACAAACTAGAACAGATATTTGTACACTGGTTGCATATTAGAATCACCTAGGGCATTTCTAAAAATAGAGAAGTCTGGATCCCTACTCTCAGAGATTCTTCTTTGGTGTTTATTGGAACCCAGCCTTTGTCATGTCTTCAAGCTCCCATGATAACTCTAAGCACAGATAGCTGTATAAATCACTGCTGTGAAGCATATACAGTGGATTTAAACCCAATCTTTTTCTCCATCTTGGCCAATAACTACGGTAGGTTTCATGTCATACAGCTCAAACCAGGTAAAAACTAGTCTCAATTCTGTTCTTTGCATCTAAATCCCTCCTTTTTGGCCCCATGAATAGTACCTAACTATGCCTCTATATCTCTAAGCTGTGCACTTGGTCAGAATCATCTTCAAACTTGTGTTCTTGGCTCTGGTAGCTAAGAGTTTTTATGTATACAATGCCAAGTGGAAAAATTTTAAAGCTTATTTGGAGGGAAAAACATTTTCCTTCTGCAGTCTGAACAGAAATTGGATCTTTTATTAGTGTGCACAATTACTTTCTATGGGTGACAAAATTCAAAATCTTCTCCATACCACAAGTTTGGAACATTATTGCCTAATCTTTTCATCTCCAAAATATGGAAACATTTGCCCTCTATGTAAAAAGATTGTTGGAGAGAAAATGGAAGTGTTGTCAGAAGCTGACGCTTGTGTGCATATAAAAAAGCTCATCTTTTTCCAATTAAGAAAATGTTTCCTTAGCAACTGTGCACCTGTATTACTCATTTCTCCTATCTTGAAGTTCAATATTTGTCTTCAGCCTTTCCTGTATTCATTAAAACAAAATTCATTCTTCTTTTAATTAAGTAGTTGTGGCATGATTTCTACTTGCAATATTGCCCACTCCAAGTCCTGCAGAATGCAAAAGTATGAAAATTCAGCTCCTCATATTGGCATTTGTGGGCTGGCATTTTCTGTGGTCCCTGTTTTGTTTGCTGCTTTAAACTTTAATATTTGAGTTTTGGCCAGGAATCTCCAGTGATCTTTGGATTTCCCAACAGGCTTTGCCCTTCGTAGCTTTGGCTCTTGGTACACAGGGCTATATCTGGCAGAAGTTGTTCATTCTTCAGATTTCTAGAATCCAATGGGAAATTCATCTCTCAGCTTCTGTCTTGGGGTAGAGAGCCAGCTTTTCCACTGTCAGGACAGAGAGCAAGATTTCAACCAGTGAGGACACAACTCTGCTACTCCAAGTCCAATGAGGTTTAAGTGAAGCTGACTCCATACTAGCTTCAGAAGTGGATGTGAGACTCAGAACTAAGCCAGACACAGCACAGAGTGTATCAGCTTATACTTGGCCCTAGAGCAAGACTATCAGGTTTGACTCTCTGCTTCATAAGCTCTGAAATAAAATGACAATACCTATCACACAGGTAAAGGGCTTAGAATCATGCCTGAAATGCTCAAGTGTTCAGTAAATGTTACTTTTCATTGTTATTCCATGTACCTGCCCTTATACTTACTTCAGGGGTAAACAGATGACCAAGGTGAACCACTGAGAATGAGGACTAAGACTTCTATTAAGGTTTTTGGAGATGGCTCTCTTTTGTTCTGCTTCTTGCTGATCTTAAATCAGGAAGATTTAGATCCAAAAACTCCACTTTGGTTCCCTGAACGAGGAGCCCACATAGAAAATAGATTAAAGAGATACATAAATGACAGCTCCTGGTGACACAGTTGATGCTCCTGGGCTTACCAGTTAGCAAAGCCGGAAGGCACACTGATCCCTTTCATTTTTCATTTGTTTGTGACAGCCTAATCTCTCTTTGGTTTCAAGCCAGTTTGAATTGCTTTTTCTGTCACTTGCAATCAGAAGATCTTAACTGATTCAGAAGTCAAAGATTAAATGTCTTTGGGGCCAGATAGCAAAATATTTTCCAGTATCCTTCAAGCTGCATTACCAAAGTGATTACTTGCATATAAAGCCTGATTCATGTACCACTTCCTATAGCTGGGGAGTGCTGAAAGGAAGAGTATTGGATCAAAGACCAGATAGGAAGCCCAATTTTCAATATAGAATCATTTGAGAAAAGTTTACTTACAAAGAGATTAGTTATAAAACTATGGATAGGGTATCACAGACAGGGACACAAAGAATAAACATAACACATGACTGGATGCAGCATAGCTATTGCCATGACCAGAACTATAGGAAAAGGGAGAGAGTGAAAATATGGAAAATTGGAAGGATAGAGTCATGTACAGATAGAAAACTATGAAAAAAATTGCCTGTCAGTGTGGCTCCAGGAGATTTTAGCAGGTCTCCTCATTGGCTAAATTGGAAGGAACTCAGCAGAGAACAGAGAGAGGTAGATGGTGAATCTGGAGAGGCAATGGAAAGATCCCAGCCCAAAGACCCTGGCAGAGCTGTGTTGCTTGAGATTCTTCACAAACCCCTAAATGTGAAATTTTACCACATTCAATTCTATGGTAACACTGCACTATGAGTTCATTGATAAAACTAGTTTTGAAGGACTACAGAGAGACTGCAATAGGATGCTTTAGATGAATCCTTCTCTAGAAAACAGTGAGGAACTTGAAACTGTCCATGTAAAAGCAGTGATCATAAAAGTCTTTAGTAAATGGAAATTACAATTCAAATGTATTATTAGCAGAGTGAGAAAAATAATAAAAGGAGTGGGGAAATATATATGGTACATATTCTAAATGAAATATTATGCAGACATGCAAAAGACTGGGTTACAGTCATACATTTACATATTGATGGAATTATCTCTTAAAGTATGTTTGTTATGCATACAAGATATATTTTTTAATAAAACAAGGAATTAAAATTTCATAGTTAAAAACAATTTATTAAGGAAGTCTTTGTCTGTCTCTCTCTCTGTCTCTGTCTTTCTCTCTTTCTCTGTCACTCCCCCCACTTACTCTCACTACTGAGGCTGGGGATTGAATACATCCCCACATACTCAGCTCTTTGTATTTTATTTTTTGTTTTTTTGTTTTATTTTGACACAGTATTTTGCCAAATTAACCAGGCTGACCTAGAACTTACATTCCTCTTGCCTCAGCCTGTAGAGAAGCTAGGATTATAGGAGTGTGCAACTGCACCCAGCTGTGACTCTTACACAGATGCACTATGAACATATATTAAAGATTTTACCTACATCATTAACAATGAAGGAATGATTACAATGTTACAAGTAATTCAAAGGCAAATCCAAGTGGTACAAATGCCTGCCTGGCAAGTGTGAGGTTGTGAGTTCTATACCCGGTACCAAAAAAAGGCAAATCCAAAAAACAGACACAATTATAGATCAAGAATGTTGAAAGAAATGTGTATATTCAGGCAAAATCAGTTTTTTCCTAGCTGGAGGAAGAAAGTCAACTGAACCCCCAAGGGAAAGACCTCATTATGAGTCTACAAGCAGGTATTATTTTACATTCCTATCACTTATCTACAATTTACAGAATTATATAGCCCCTCAAAAGCAATGTAAAACAGAGAGCCCTATACAGACATAACCAAATAACTCAGAAAGGTATGCTTTAAACAAAGATTTCTCAACTGCTGGACTACTGATATTATGAGCTATATAATTTTGGGGAGAAGGGCTTAGCCTGTGCACTGTAGGGTGCAGAGCACCATCCACAGCAGATGCTAATGGCAGCCCCCTGAAGCTGCAACAACCAAAATATCTCTACGTATTAGCAGATATCACTGGGTGGGGAGCAAAATAAGCCCCACCGGAGAACAGTTTATTTAAACAAGGTATAGTTTTGAATTGAAACATAATTTTATGTGTGTGTTTGGTACTGGGAGTGGAACTCAGGGCCTCATACTTGCTAAGCAACCATTGTACCATCAAGCGCTCTGCTCAGCCCCTACATGTTTTCTTACTTTTGTTCCTCTACCTGGCATGTTTATTTCCCTTATCTCTTCTTGGCTCTCTCCTTCACTTTTTTCAAATATTTGCTCAAATGTCATTTCTTCTAGGGAAGCTCCCTCATCACTCTATGTGAAATAGAGCCTGTTGGCCAATTACCCTCTGGTTTTTTTCTACACACCACATCTCTTTATCTTATGTGATTGCCTAGCTTCTTTCTTCTCTATAGCATATACTCTCTGAGGACAGAAACTTGTTGACTTAATAAATTCAATCAATATATGAACTGATAGAACCAAGACAAATTTACACCAAAAAAGAAATAAACAAATAAAATATAAAAATGAGCATGATTGATAGGGATCACTTTTCTTTTTGGCTGAAATAAGATAATCTATTGAAACATCAATCAGGTATGACCTTCCACACTGCCAGGTTCTTTCAAATTGGGCTCTCCTTTCCTTCCATGTGCCTGGAGAATATTCGTGAAACAAAAGTACTGAAACAAATTAATTGAGCATGAGGCAAAGTTTTTTTTTTATTTATTAATGAGAAAATTAGCAGATGGATGCCAGCTTGAAATAGAAGATTTAAAGGGCACAAGCATATGCTCTGAGGGCTGATCCACACACAGCTCAGTTGCTAAGTAACAATGCTAGTCTTTCACAGGATGTTCATTTTGCCATAGCCCCAAACTAATCTTTTTTTTTTTTAAACTGGGTGTCATGGGTTAATATTTAGGGTATGATGTCTTCATAACCATATTTCTATAATAGCTAGACATGGGCCACTAATCAGAAATAATAAGTAATAAGTAATAATAAGTAATGCACATCAGCTACACTCTCAGATGTAAACAATAAATCAACTATCTTTGGCCATCACTAGATGTACTAAGTAACAAGGTTTTATCCCCTGACAAAGAGGCAATTAGCACAATGGCTCCAAACTGTCACACAAAAGTGAAACAAAATAGATATAGGTCTGCCTTTCTTCCAAGCAGCTATTATCAGATTTCTCTACCAATCAAAGATGTCGGGCACCCAGTTTACTTAAATATATTATGGAAAAAAATCTTTTCTCTTAGGATTCATTAAATTTTCCAACCACACAGCTCTCTTTGAACTACTGTGGCATCTGTTCATACTGCACACTGGGATGTAATTGGCCTTTATTCAGGTATAATTGATGATTTACATTATTAAGTCTACCTCTGTTTTGGCTCGTTAGTCTGGGACAATTGAAGCGACATTAACACAGTGGCAAGATTTAGGTCACCAATGCTGTCTCCTTTCACTAACTCAAAGCAGATTAGTTCACCTCTTTGTGCAAACTTTACTTATCTTTAAACTGGGGAGAACAGAATTTATTTTAAAGAATTGTGACAATTATTAAAACAATAACAACTCCAAACAATAA
>PVJX010036635.1:0-17465 GCA_004027295.1 Dolichotis patagonum | reverse complement strand
CCAAACGGACAGCCTGAGATGCTGCTTTCTGGGAGACTTCCTGGGCGTGAAGGGCGGGGCTATGGGCCCAAACACACCTGGCCCAGATGCCGATCTCCAGGCAGTTCCCTGTGGATGAAGGGTGTGCTTACCAGTCCCAAAGAGTCGCGCCGAGATGCAGGTCCGTGCAGACTTTCAATCCAAACAGCTCAGGCCACTGTATGGTCCGGGACTTTCAGGTCCCAACTTGATTCATTTTCCATGAGAAACTTATTCATTTCTCCCCATTGTGCCAGAATTATACAATTATATTTCTTTCAATATAGTCAAAGAGAACAGCTGATCTCAGATTTTCTTCCTTCTTTTCTCCTCCTCCCATTCCTCCTAGAGATGTCTGGTCTCTTGCTGCTGTGTCTTGCCATTCTTCTTAGACCTGCAGCACAGAGACTCACTGGATCCTCTCTGCCTTTTCCTGCTTGAGTCTCCATTCCTGGCTGCCACATCTTCCTTTCTTGATTTGTTATCTAGAAATTTCTTGATAATTGATACAAAGGAAGATATTTTTTGCAACCTTGAGAAATTGAAAATCTTTTTATTCTATTCTTGCCTTTAATGGGTAGGCAAGGTACAAGATTGTAAGTTAATTTTGTTCCCCCTCAGGGATTTGGAGGCATTGCTTCATTGCCTTTTGGTTTTCAGTATCACTACTGAGAATTCTGGTGAAATTTTTGTTCCTAAACCTTGGTGTATGACCTAATTTTTTCCCCCTTGGAAACCTTAGAGTTCTAAAATTTCAAACTAATTTAATTTTCAAAAGATATTTGGAGGCTGAGGCAGGAGAATCACAAGTTTGAGGCAAGTTTGGGCAATTTAGAGAGGTCCTATCTTAAAACAAACAAAAAAATGGGCAAGCTGGGAATATACTTCAGTGTGAAGTTCCTGGGTTCAATTCTCAGTACCACAAAATAAGCAAAACAGCACAGGAATTCTAGAGCTAAATTGCTGGGTCAGTCACTTAATTAGCTCTGCATTTCAGGCAGGCTACTCAACATCTCTGTGTTTTGTTGGTTACGAAGTAATGATAATACTAGAGCCCATATCACAGAGCTAGGAGGAAAATGGTATTACTTCAAAATACCTAGAATACTGCCTGGCACATAACAAGCTTTTTGTTAACATCAGATATTATGTATTGTGCTGGACATTTCTCAAAACTCAGAATTTAACAACTGAGAAATTTGCTTATATTATTTAGTTTTAAAAATCATTTCTTCACAGAGGATGTCAGAAAATAAAAAGATATTCCTTGCTCATAAATAGAAAGAACCAACATTGTGCAAATGACCACACTGCCAAACCATCATACAGATTTAATGCAATTCTGATTAAAATATCATTAGCATACCTCACAGATCTAGACAAAACATTCCTAAAATTCATTTGGAAACAGAAGAGACTTAGAATAATAAAGGCAATCCTGGGCAAGAAAGGCAAGCAGGAAGCATCACAATTCCTCACTTGACATTATACTACGAAGTTATGGTGATAAAATCAGCATGGTATGGGCAAAAAAAGAAAAAATAGACCTGGGGATCAATGGAACAATTTAGAAGATACAGACACAACTATAAACACCCCCAGTCACCTGATCTTTGACAAAGGGTCAAAATATGTTCACTGGAAGAAAGACAGCCTCTTTAATAAATGGTACTGGAAAAACTGACTTTCCACATGCCAAACACTAAACTAGAACCATGTCTATCACTATGCACTAAAGTCAAAATGGATCAAAGATCTAAATATTAAAACAAAAACACTAAATCTATTGAAAGAGAAAATAGGTAGAAATTTTTAAGACATAGGGGTAGGCCGAGAATTTGTGAACAAAAACCAAACTGCATGAGAAGTACTTCAAAGAATCAACAGCTGGGATCTCATCTTACTAAAAACTTTTGCTCACCAAAAGAAATTATCAACAGAAAGAAAAAAACCCACAGATTGAGAAAAAATTTTAGCCAACTGTCCTTCAGACAAAGAACTTCTATCTAGAACATATAATGAGTTGAAAAAAATCAGACCCTCCCTCCAAATTCAAAGATGCAATGCAAAATGGGCATGTGAGATGAATACACATTTCTCAGATGAAGAAATACAAATGACAAATGAATATACAGAAAAAATTTCAAAATCATTGGTCATTCAAGAAATGTAAATTAAAACAACACTGAGATTCCATTTCACCCCAAAAAGAATGGCTATCATCAAGAAATCAACCAATAACAAATGCTGATGGAGATGGGGAAAAAGGGATGCTTCTCCACTGTTGATGGGAGTGTAGACTGGTACAACCACTATGGAAAGCAGTGTAGAGATTCCTTAAAAACTAGCATTAGAGGTTCCATTTGACTCAGTTATTCACCTTCTGGGTATTTTCCCAGAAGAATTAAAACATCATACCATAATGTTACATGTGCACCTACATGTATAGCACCACAGTTTATAATAGCTAAATCTTTTTTTTTTTTTTTTTTTACTGTACTGGGGGTTGTACTCACAACTGCATGCTTGCAAGGCAGGCGCTTATGTTGCTGAGCTAAATCCCCAACCCATAATAGCTAAATCTTGGAAACAACCCAAATGCACATCAACCAAGGAATGTATAAAAAAGATGGGGTGTTTTTATCCAATGGCATATGACTCAGCTATGAAGAAGGATAAGGTTGAGACTTTTATAAGTAAATGGGTACAACTTGAGACCATGCTCATAAGTAAAATAAATCAGTCACATATGTAAACACCCAATACAACAAACTGAAGAGTAAATAAGATCCAAAATCTACAATAGATATTGTTAGGGGAAAGAAACTGCTCAAAAGGAAAGAACAACTAGGATGAGAAAAAGAGAAAAGAAGGAAGGGAAAAGAAATTATATATATGCATACATACACAGACAAAAGATAGTTAAGATAGTTGTACTACTAATTTCTTTTAGTTCATTGAAGAGGACAATTTGTGCTTATATTGTCTGATCAATTATGCATGACTATGTCTTATAACCTGAGCAACTACTTTGAAGATAACAATGCATAATATGTTAACCATTGTTACTTTCCTACTATATTGTTAAGAAATTCTGTGCCATTGTTTTTTCCCTTTAAAATAAAAATGAAGAAGAAAAATAATTTCTACTTCTTTGTTTTGATTCTATATCATGAAAGTATCTGGAATATTTGTTATTAATTGAATTTCCTTGATGTTATATACTATAGAAAACTATTTTTCTGATTTTTTTGGGTGTTTGTTAAACAAGTAAATATGCTCAGAAATATCCCTATCTCATACATTCACCTTCTTTTCCAAATCCTGATAAATGAGATATAAAGATATTTATAGAAATGTTTCTCTATATTCCTTAGAATCCCAGTATTTGCGAGAATACTTCAATAAGTAAAATGCAATAAAGCTATCTGAGGTAAAGATACCTTGATAAAGTGAGTTTAATAAAATAAATTTCTTTACATCAGTACTTACTAGAGCTTTAACTATGATAATATTCATTGTGGGGGCTAGGGATTTAGCTCAGTGGCATAAGCGCCTGCTTTGCAAGTGCGTGGTTGTGAGTTGTGATCCCTGGTACCGATTTAAAAAAAAATAAAAAAAAATATATATATATATATATTATATTCATTGTGAATCTTTAAGAAGAAGGCAATTATTACTACTTTCTAAATTTATTTTAATACCAGTCCTATTTAGGCAGCATAGTATTAATTCCCTACAAAGCAGATTACGTCAAAATATACCTTGGAAGTTTTCATTTTAGCTTTTTAAATCAGCACCATGTTTCTTTATTTTGTACTTGTGAAAGGACAAATTCTCTTCCTGAGAAGTTCTCCTATTATCAGTTCCATTCCAGATCCTGATCTATCATAATTATTCTCTTGAACCCCTTGGTATATCAGATTGACTATTTTCCTTCAGGAGCTAAATGATGCAAGGGGAACTAAAAGCCTGTGTCCGAGATCTTTTCTGTCAAAGAAGCAGGAATGAATAAGGAATAGCCACAGGATGATGTGGTATAAGATAGGTCATCTAAGAGGTCCTAAAGTGAATATTTTCCTTATCTTTTAAGATCAGGGTCAATTTTAAGACAGAATCAAGTAGCAAAAGAGATGACATCAAAGACTGAGTATTCTCCCTCTCTCTCTTCTCTGCCCATCAATGTTTGCCAAACTGTCTTTGCATATGTAAAGGATTCAAATTTTATAGTCGGAACTTCACACTGACTGAACCAACTCTCCAGAAAAGAGCACTTGGAATCTTTACTCTGAAAAGATTCTCAGGATTGGCAGGTTTAAAAAATACTGTGCACTGGGTCACAACAGTGGGGCCTACAGCCACTCCTGACCATTACCTCCACTTGGCTCTGGCATCCATAATTCTGTTGGAGGATCTGAACTCAGTATCATCAGAAGTCTCTGCTCAGCTTCAGATTCTGCTCATGCAATTCCTGAGTGTAGTATCTCATCCTGGTCCTGGTTTCTCTCTCTCTCTCTACTAGATATTTAGGACTGGAATTAAAATGATTGAATTTCTCTTCTGATTAATTGTGCCAGAGCACCTCAGGAAAAAAAAATGATCTGAATACTTTCTCCTAATATTTGAGGGAATAGGATGTGAGGTAAATTGAAGGTAAGTGAAGAATAGTTGTGGAAGGAGATTGTAAGCAATAGTTGACACAGAATTCAAAAAGCACATACACACATATACACATATATACACACATATACAAAAAGCACATACACACATATACACACACAAAACAGCTAAACATTATGATTCTTCTGTGCTATTTTTACTATTTATACAGTTTTCTTGCTTGGAGGTGACTAGCATTTTATTGAATCCTCTGGAAATCTCTAATGGCCTTATAACTCTTTTGAAATGTCTGTGTACATTTTTCTTTCTTTTTTTTAAATGTGAAGGGGTGCCCTTCAATTTTTTTTTATTTTGAAGGTAGTAAAATACAACAAAACAATTTCTTTTATGCAAGGATATCATGCAGATTTTGCTAGATATGTTGCTTTCTTTCTGTGCTTTACCTTGGTGATTGTCATAGGTTAAATTGTGTCCCCTCCAGAGATATGTTGGAGTCCTGATACCAAGTATGTAGAACATGACCTTTTTTGGAAGCAAAGTGGTTGCAAACACAATGATTTAAGATAGGGGTATGGGATCAGGATGTGGCTGTTGTCCTCATAGGAGAATGAAGAGACATATAGGGAGAATGAATATAGGCTTGAATGAATGACAGAGGCAGACAAATGCCAGGGTCTGTTGACAGACCAACTGCCAGAAGATGAGGCAAACATCGATTCTCTCCTACAGGCTTCATTGTATACATGGCTCTGCCAACACCAGGATTTTGAATTTGTGGTTTTCAGTATTATAATACAATTCTTTCTTTCTCTCTTCCTTTTCTCTTTTTCTTTTTCTCTTTCTTCCTTTCTTTCTTTCTTTCTTTCTTTCTTTCTTTCTTTCTTTCTTTCTTTCTTTCTTTCCCTTCCTTCCTTCCTTCCTTCCCTCCTTTCTTTCTTTCTTTCCCTCTTTCTTCTCCTCCTTCCCTCACTTTCTTCTTTCTTTCTTGTTTTTTAGGTGGTACTGAGGATTGAACCTAGTGTCTACCCTCTGAGCTACAGCCCTACTTGCCTATCCTCTTTTTATTATTTTATTTTATTTTATTTTATTTTATTTTATTTTAATCTTTTTGAGACAAGTTCACCCTATGCAGTTAAGGCTGGCCTTGAGCTCACTTTGTAGCCCAGATTGGTCTGGAACTCACAATGATCCTGCCTCAACCTCTCAAGTGCTGGGATATAGGCATGAGCCACCACACCCAGCTCCTATCCTCTATTTTGAGACAGGGTACTATCAAGTTACCAAATTGAAAAGCTTGACTCAAACCTGTGATCCTTCTGCCTCAGCCTCACAGGGTGCTAGGATTATAGGGGTGCACCAGCATGCCCACTTAGGTAAAGTTTTGTTGTTTTAAGCTGTGGTGCTTTGTTTCAGCATTTCTAGAACTAGCTAATATAGAGTTTTTTCCATATCAATAGAGAGCTGGTTCATTCAATTTGGCAGCTGAATATTATTCTGTTTTATGGCTGGGTCATAATGTATTTATTCCTATACTGATGGACATTTAAGTTTTTTCAAACTTTTTGCCATTAAAAATAACACAAATGAATAACACATGTGCCATTTTTTTTTTCATGCGTGAAGTTGTCCTGGACCAAATACCTAGGGTTGGTGAGCACTTAAAGTCAGATTTTTTGCACATGAACAAATGAAAAATTATTGTGACTTGGATGACACTGTGTGCTCACAAGTGAGAAGTATAATAAAATTTTGTTCAAACCAATAATGTTGCTACATAGTATGATTTTGTCACAACTCCTCTCCCATCCCAACCCCTATTTACCTGCTGTGTGATCCAGCATCTCTGTTGCATGTAAGTTCTTTTTTTTTTTAAATTAATGCTAACTTTATTTCTTTATTTATTTCTGAGTATGGGATTTTTTTTTTTTTTTTTTTTTGTACCAGGGATTGAACTCATGGCCTCATACTTGCCAGGTAAGTGCTTGTACTGTTGAGCTAAATCCCTGGCCTTGCACATGAGTTCTTAATGATATATTTATGGCCTTAGGGTGGTTGTAAGGATCACATTTTAAAATTTTTTGAAAAGCAATTGCCCTATGTAAAGGCAGAAATTTGGTAATGCCTTTGTCTTAAAGCAATGTTTTATAACTTTGTTATGCCCTTTATCTATACTATGTGGCTTGAAGGTTTAACTTCATAGAGTACCATTTCTGTGAACCATTCTCATCATCTTTCTTCTTTTCTCAGATAAAAGTAACTGTTAGGGATATATATATTTCAACAAATTGAAAAAAATCAATCCAGGATCCATTTTAATAGTCATAGCTAACCTATGATAAGACATACACAAATGAAGGAGGCAGTTTTATCTTTTTTCCCAGGTCATGAAGACTTTTCTTTTAAGGCAGCATTTAGGATTAGGACTTTGATCACATGGTTATTATTCTTAGTATCCTGAGCCTTGTAGCCTGCCAAGAATTGTCAGAACTAAGAGTAGGCTGTTGTTTATATGATATAATTGGTGAAGTGCTAGGAAGAGTTCTAAGTCTTCATACATCTCTCCTAAAGCATTCCAAGGTACTTAAAATTCCTAGCTTGAGTTAATGCTTTGTAAATTCTCTCCCTCAAATGTAAATAGCCTGAAGGGATTTCATAATAAACCATTATCAGTCATCAGCAACCCACTGTGAATTAGTCTATTACATTCTTTTCCTACTGGTACTGGATGGCCAAAAAGAAAGTACAAATTCATCAGAGAAGCTTTCACTGCTGAGAAATGCTACAAGGCACCCACTTCCCCCACCCCACACATTTTGGGCAACCCAAAATCCTTTGAGGAAGCAGATCCAGAGATTAGAAAAATTTAGAGAATCAAGCTAAAAGGTGTTCTTTGCTTTCCTGCAAGGGGATCTCTGGCAAAATCATGGAGAGGAAGCTGTTAGGTTTTTCTAAACTTTTCCTTTGACAAGTATCAAGATGTTTCTGGGAAAGCTCAAAATGGTATCTGGCAGTCAGAATGGTTCATCACACTTCTTTAAAGCATAGTGTTAGAAGTGGCTGTTTTGAACAAAGCCACTTACTGAGATGAAAATATTATTTACTCTTCCCTTTTCCATTTCTGTGACCGCTGTGGGCCCATTTATCTCCACCCACTTTAGAAGAGACTTTTGGATTTTACTGACTATTTTATGCCAACCAAGTATTCAGTATTCTCGAGAGCACACCTCTCGAGAGGTGTGGCCAAACATCTGCTTGGGGAACTCACTGCGTGGCTCACTTAGTTTCTCTATTTCTCTACCTCTGTCTCTGTCTCTGTGTCTTTCTGTCTCTTTCTCTGTTTCTGCTTTTGCCTCTGTCTGTCTTTCTTTTTATTCTTTTTCCAAAAGTCTTCCTAGGTCTCATATGACTAGAAAAATTATGGAAAAGAGATGATAATCCCTTCATGTTAGCCTGCCTTTTGGTTACATCTTTCAAGACTCCAAGTTCATTTTAGAAGCAGTGAAGAATTATAAATGGAAAATGTCCAGTGGAGGAAACACTTCTCTTGAGAACATCCAACAACTTGTAGGTGATTTCATAAATTCATCTAGAGTATTTCAATCCAAGCATTGTTCTCTGTTACTGATTATTTTGAAATTCTCACATTGTCTCTCCATATTTATTCTTTATGACAGATTTTCTCTAGATAAAGAATTTTACATTTGTTATAGTAATGCTATTTTTATTCAAATGCTGGCTCTTTTTTCAGTGCCTAAAAATGTGCTAAAGCCTTTCTACAGCCTAGAAAAAAAAGAGCTACCTCCTTAGATACCTTTTCCTAGCAAAGTGAATGCTTAGTATTTTCCTTTGGTTATCCATAGACTTCTTTAGAAGTCTCCACATCTTTACTTCCTGCTTTTTGCATAGCCAACTTCATCATTAACAGTAGCAGTTAATATTTGCTGAATGAACAATGTGTGTCAAGCACTGGAAGCTTACATTAACTCATTTAAATCTCCAAAGAGCCATATGAAGTAGATTTCCTTCACAACCATATTTATACAGCTAGTAACACTAAAGTTAGGACAGTAACAGTGTGGTGCCCAGTCTGTCAGACAGAGAGTGGGTGGCAAGTTAGAAAAGTTCTCCCATACACTGTACTATCTCTACCAACCCTTTATAACAAGTTGTTACCTAATAATCATAGACAAGGGTTGATTTTTAATTTTCATCCTACTCAACACCGTGACATCAGGTACTTCTGTTGGATATGTGAGATCTTATTCCAGCTTCCATTTCCATGCTAATATACTCTTGATGTTTCTATATTTCTAAATATTCTTTCTGGCTCTATTTATTTAGTCTCCTAAATTATAAATGTTGGTGTAATTTGAATTTTTTTCTCGTGTATACCTTCCCTGAATTATCTCAATGGCCTGTGGCCTCAATCATCATCTCAATTTTAATTACAGTGTCCTTTTTCTTGAGCTCCAGGTTTATCTCTACTTATAAGTACCACAAACTAAAGATACCCAAATCAGTGTCTTTATCTTCTATTCAGAGCCTATTCCTCATTCTTCATTTCCTTTACCATCCTCAAACATATTTTATGCAAAATACAAGCTAAAAGATGGGAGAACAAAGCCATTTTTATGTCTTTTTTCTTCTATTCCTACATTTAACCAGTCATCATGTCTTGTATGCTCTGATTTCTAAATTTATTCATTTACTTCCATTTCATTTCACTGTAAGCCAAAAGTTTAACCTATCTCTTCCTCTGCGTTCTAGTATTATCTATTTTACTTTATTATATCCCCTACAACACTTAGCACAATTTCATATACAGAAACAGACCATCAGAAGATGGTAAAGAAAATGTGATCTATATTAAGAGATTGGGAAAGTTACAGAAGAGAAGTATGAATAAAAGGAGATTGGATTTGATCAATACATCCCATATGTATGTGTTGAAATGTCATAGTGAACCTCATTAATATGTGTACTTAATATATATGTCAGAATTAAAACAAAATTTTAAAAAAAGAAATAGATTATCAGACATCCTTAAGTGGCTATCTAACAGTGGTACTTTATGAAGATTATTCTGATTTCTAATACTTACATAGCACTTGCTATTTACTAGATATTATTTTAAATGCTTTAGCTGCATTATCTTATTTAATCTTTAGAATTCTCTTTCAAAGTAGCTAAAGTTATTATTTCTAGTTGATGGATGGGAAGATGAGCATAGAGACATGAACTCACTCACCCACGCTGCAGTTAATAAATATAGAAGTAGAACTAGATTGCATGGCATTGCGTTTCCTATGGTTTCTTTTGCTGTGCCTCTAGGTATTAAACTCATCCTAATTATTTTTCCATTATAGTTATAAAATATAATTGGTGTGGATCTGAGGCTAAATTCACATTCTTGGCTTCATGCAACCCCTCATCTAATTCCAGAACACTTCAGAACCAAAATTAGCCAAGAGCTTGAGAGAAAACAGGAGACTGAGGTAGCATCCACTAGCCAACCGGTAATGATGTGCATGACCTAGACCATTTGCTGAGTACCAGCCCTGTAACTTTGGACTGCCAGCCACATTAAATTGAAAAAAAAGTCTGTAAGACAAACAAAATGAAACAAAATGTACTTTGGAGCTGTCATATAGAATGAGGTAAGTAAATAGTTTAGACCCAGTGAGGGAATATCTACAAGAAATAGATAAAGAGAGAAATGGATAAAGTCATCAAAGAGAGAGAGGTAAGAAATATGAAGAAACAGAGTCAAGATGTGTCATGAGACTAGAATGAAGCAAAGAGTATGGCCAGAGACAAATGTGCCTTCAGAATCATGATAAAGTCAATTAGATGTCTTATCTCTCCATGGGCAGTGGAAAAGGTTTTGAATTGAGTGTCAGAAAACCTGCCTTATAACTTGTTTCTACCATCAGTCAGAGTGTGATCCTGAAAAAACTACTTAAATTATCTAGAGTTCACTTTTCTCAAGTGTAAAATTAGAGATTTTAATATGAGGATCTTTGATATTTACATAGTACAAAGTCTATTATCCCTCACATAGGGGTCTTAGGAATTTTTAATCATGGACTCATTAGTAAAGAAATTTCTGCAAGTGCCCCTATTTAGTAAAATGCTGTGTGGACAAATTTACAAATTATTCACAAATGCATAACCTGATACAAGAACCACTTTACTAGTATATTGAGGATATGATAAAACACAAACTATATCAAAAGTAAAATGATGAAGCAATATATTTAAAAAGTCATCAGTTATGATGGCATCATATTCTCACTACAGTATTTAAAGCATTAATGTTCAGGTAGGATGAGGCTTATCATTTTAATGAATGTAAATGCCTATTTCAAATAGTACTTGACAATTTTGATCTTTTGCATACTTCTTTTCAGATCTTGTTAGCTTGTCACTATTTTTATATTGCAGATTGAATGACAAAAAGCTGTTACTTGAATGCAGAAAAAGCACCAGCAATATCATTTTCTTGTTCATTTACCCTTAACAGTACATAATATTCAATGTAATCAAGTGTAATCTTCAGTATGACATTTCTTTTTATCAATCTTTTTAAGCACATATACATATATGAGCATTAGTTTGGTTAACTTTCATGATGGTAGAGAAATAGGAAAAGAAGAGAGATGTCAGTGCCAAGGTGGGCAGCTGTTAGCATGCACAACTGTTTACCACACCTAAAGTGAAGATTGATGGGTCAGCAGGTATGGGAAATGCTACACTACTTTAATGGTTATTGTTAGGATTACAGTTGGCATAGCAACTCTGATAAACCAAAGCACGCAAAGAAAAAATGAGTTGCCATCTCTCATTTCTTTAAGCTACATCTGAGTATCATATTTTAGCATTCTATATAATAAATATAATTTTTCATATTTTTAGACAAAAAATGTAAATGAACATTCTAATATGTTCTTTCCACACATTGAATGCCATTTCATACATCTCTTGGGAGCTTGCATCTCTGAATTATGTCTCCCTTCTGAGCAGTGACCCAAGAGCTGAGTTCTCTGCTTTGACAAAAGCTTCCTCTGCCCCATGAAAATATGACATGGTGCAAGTCTTGGTGTCCTTTGCACCTCCAGTGCAAAACTGTGGGCTTCTGCCAGTATATATTCTCCAAGGACAAATGCCCAAGTACCCTGAAGACCTCTGGAGGGTGCTACAGTGTTAAGAAGCCCATTTACAGACTGCAGTGAGCCGCTGAGTCTTCCAAGCAGTGAACCAGAAGGAGGCACGTAAGTCAATCTGTAGAGCAAGTTCAAAAGTTTTAATATTTGTGTGAGCAACATATCATGATTTTATTAAGCCTAGAAATGTTTTATCAATAAACATTGTCTCATTAAATGGAATATTATGTCGTGTCTTTAGTTTCTTAACTGAATATAATTTATGAGATTACATACATGGAAGAATTTATAACACAAAGTATAGTAGGAAATCAAGTCCAGCATAGCTATTGGAAATTGTAATAAATCATATTTTCATGTTCAAATAACAAGATAAACTGTACTTTTATATTATGTACATGTAATGCAATTGGAATGTTTTTTCATTTTACTCAAAGTGGAGAAGTTAAAATGTACTACTTATGATGAAAACCTATTTATCAGAATAGTAATCCATTGTGTATAAATGCCACATTTTCTTTATGCATTCATTTGTTGATGGACATATAGGCTGCTTCCAAGATCTAGCTATTATAAATTGTGCTGTTGAAACATGGGTATGTATGTATCACTGTAATATAATGTCTTTTACTCTTTTGGAAAGATACATAGAAGGCGAATAGTTGAGTGGTATGGGATATCTAGTTTTAGTTTTCTGACCAACCTCCATAATGATAGTAGTACTTTATAGTCCCCCCAACAATGTAGAAGGGCTCCCCCCTCCCACCTCACTACAGCCTCTCCAGCATTTGTTATTATAGTATTTGATTTCTTGATGATACCATTCTTTCTGAAGTAAGACAAAATCTCAGTGCTGCTTTAATTTGCCTTTCTCTATTGGCAAGCAATTTTGGGCACATGTGTTCATTGGTCATTTATACTTCTGAAAATTGTTCTCATTTTAGTGGCCCATATTTTTACTGAGTCTTTTATTTTGGGAGGGTCAAATTTTTTTAATTCTTTATATATTATAGATACTAGTCCTCTGTCTGAGGAATAAGGAAGGATAAACTTGAGTCATTTATATGAAAATAGATGGACCTTGAGACCATAATGTTAAGTGCAATAAATCATACACAAATATTGCATAGTTTTCTTACATAGGAAACCCAAAATATATATATATATATATATATATATATATATATATATATATAGTAAAATAAAAGATAGATAATAGGAAGTAAGGAGATAGATCTTTTTCAAATGGGAAGGGATTGAAAGATGAAAGGGGAAAAGAAAGAGAATTTCTTGAGGGGTTGATATACAAGCTGAATTCCATTGCTTGATGCAGTGAATGTCCCCATCCTGAATCTACATCAGGAAAAGTGTGTTATTACTCTTTTTCTGCAAGTATATTGAATTTTTAAAACTTTGTATTTCCCTTCTGCCTCTACATCCCTATAGACAGGCTGTGAACACCTCATCCATGTAACCAAGTAAGTGGGTGTGACAATGTGGGTCCTTGCCACAGTTCTCCATCCTGCTCTCTTGACTGAAGTCTGCAAAATTGAAACACACCAGTAAGATTCCCTCACATTTCCATCCCTCACTTCTTTTCTTGTGTACCCTACCCTGAACCTCAATAAAGGTACCTGCCTGTGGGTTGTCCCACTCTTTCTGCTTCCCCTCTGCTCAGCTGGGCCTTCTCCTTTGGTGTTCTTTTCCCCGTGACACCTTCTCTGTGTGCCATGACTCTGTCTCTCTTGACCCCATAAGCATAGTAAACTTTGTTTTTTTTTTTCCCTTGAGCTTGACTCCTGTTTTTTCTTCTGACCATACCTACTGACTACCTTATAAAAGAATTTTAAACAGAGGAAAGAGAACAAGAAGACATGAATCAGTTTCCCTAAACAGTGCTGTAATATAATTTCTAAACTGTTTTTGAAGAGTTTAGGACTTTTTTTAAAAAATTGTACAATCTAGGAAGGAAGCAGAGTTATTAGGTACTTCAAACTGCACTGTTGGAATATAATAGATGATTGAAACTTTGTAATTAGTTCATAATTTGTCCATCTATCCATCCATCCAGCCAGCCTTCCTTCCTTTTTTTCTTCCTTCCATCCATCCACATAGAGTTTAAATCCATCCTTTATTTAATATGAAGAATATAGAGGAGAAGAAAAGATCTAAGTCTAATATAGAAGTCAATCTTGTGAATAAATAATGATCATATGTAACTTTAGTAACAGAAGTACACACCTCATAGATGACATATGTAAGGTAGAAGATGAAACAGGAACACTGGCTGATATCACAAAGTTTCTGGAAGAAAAGTATGCTAAACTGAGTATTGGAAGGTAAATATGAATTTACCAGGAAGGCAAAGTCAACATATCACAAAAACAAAAATAAAAATAATGTGTTCAAGGTCCTCTGAACACAGCACTGAATGTAGAGAAAACAGACAAGAAAAGAAAGAAAGGGAGGAAGAATGAGAGGGAGTGAGATTTCTAGGGAATTATAAACTAGTAGTGTGGAAACATGGGATAGAGGAGTGGCTTGAGGCAAATTTGTGAAGAAGTGATGAGGCACTCTTGAGGCTTTGAGGAGAGAGTGAATACTGAAAATTTTGCCTTTAGAAGGATCTTTGTGGTAACAGTGTGGAGGATAAATGAGAGAAAGGAGAGATGGAGTACAGTGTTTTATACAGGCATTTCTAACCCTTCACATGGAATGTTTTCTGCCCTTCCATATGAGTCCATATTGATATCAAAGTCTTTAACCTGTGGGATTTAAACTTAACAGTTGCAAATAGCAATCACAAGACTTTCTGGATTATGGTCATCATTATATACCAAATTCACTCTTATGACTCAGCTGTAGAGTGATTTTTTAATTCAAAATTTTTATTAATATTACATCATTTTGCATAGTTTTTTTCTTTGAGATATTGACATACCATGTAATTCATTCCTTTAAAGGGTGCCCTTCAATGGCTTTTAAAAGTGTATTCAGTTTTGTACCATCACCGTAATCATTTTTAAAATTCTTGTCACCCCTCTAAATCTATATCCCTTAGAAGCCTTTCCTTTTTCTTACTCCAGTAGCTTCAACCCTACTTATCACTAATCAACATTCCATCTCTACATATTGGCCTATGCTCGATAGTTCATGCAGCAGTCATGCAGTCAGTACCCTGTTTTGACTTGCTTCTTTCATTTAGTGTTTTCAAGATTCATCCATTTCATAGCATGTGTTAGTACTTTATTTGCCCCTATTGCCAAGTAATACCCTATTGTATAAATACAAGATACGATTGAGATAATGATGAATATTTAAACTTTAAAAATTGTTGCAATAAAAGATACATTGTTGTTAACCTTCCCTTATAAATATCCCTCTTTTAGTTTGAAGACACTTAAAAGGCCTTTTGCTCTTGCCACTTTACCAAGCAGTTCCAGATGTCTCTTTCATGAGTGTCTTTAATTGCACTATTATGGCTGCCTCAATGTCCTGATTTAAATAAAAGCATTCACCTTTCAGAGGGGGAAGTCTTACATGAATAGGGTAGCTAAGGACCCTGCCTTTCCTATGAATGGCACTGGGCAGCATCATTCCCCACATTTTTAAATCATACCTCTTGAAGACACTCATGAAAGAGGACTTCCAGAACTGTTTCAGAAAATGGCAAATATAATGGGTTAAGTGTGTGAGAAGCAAAGGGAAGTACTTTTAGGGAGATTAAAGGCAGTATGTCTGTAACTGTAATACATTTTTAAAAATTTAAACATTCACCATTTTTAAATCACCTCTTCTATACACATTCATTTATCGATTCACTACTTGATGAGCATTTGGATTGTTTCCATTTTTCAGTTAGTGTGAATAATGCTTCCATGAACATTCATTTACAAGGTTTTTGTGTACTACACGTTAATTTCTCTTGGATATACACTTAGGAGTGCTGTTACTTGGTAATATGTTAACTTCATGTTTAACATTTTGAGGAACTAAAACTATTTTCTTAAGCAGTTACATCATTTATCATTTCTTCTAGGAATGTATGATGATTCCAATTTTTTTCTTATCCTCACCAACACTCGTTATTACTTGTCATTTTGAGCATGGAGTAAAATATTACCTTGTTTTGGTATTTGACTTGCATTTTTCAAATAGCTAATAATACTCAGTGTTTTTTCTTTGGCTTATTGACATAGTATATTGCCTTTGTAGAAATGTCTATTAAAGCTCTTACCATTTAAAGATATAGCTTATTTTCATTATTCAATCATGAAGAGTATCTTGTGTATTCCCATACAAATCTTTTATCAGATATCTGACTCTTAGATGTTTTTTTCCCACCCATGGGTTGTCTTTCTTGCTCTGAAGCATCAAAACTTTTAGTTTGCATGAAATACACTTAATATAAAATTTTTTGCTATCTGTGCTTTTAGTGTCATATCCAAAAGGCTGTGCCTAACCCAAAATCATGAAGATTTAGTCTTGCACTTTTTTCTAAGAGTTTTATAGTTTTAGTTCTTATATCTATGTCTCCACTTCATTTAGAGTTATAAATATTATGTATGTATGCAATGAAGGACTATTAAGTATTTTTGTTTGATTTGCATATGATTATCTAGTTGTTCCCTGCACAATTTGTTGAAAAAATTATTCTTTTGACACTGAATGATGTTGGCATCATTGTCAAAAGTCAAATGAACATAATGATGAGGGTTTATATCTAAATGCTCAGTTCAATTAAATGGATCTATGCAAAAGAACAGCAAAAACAAAATGTGTAACTAATATGATATTTAATGCTGAATGACTGAATGGTTTTCTCCTACAGTCTGGAAAAAAAAAGATTTCTGTTCTCACCACTTCTATACAGCATTGGACATATACTGAATATGTATATGTATACTGAGTATGTATATATGTATGAATATACTGAAGTCCTGTTCAAGGCAATTAGGAAAAAAATGTATGACATTCAGATTAGTATCAAATTTTGAGTCCACTCTATGCCAGTACCATACTCTGACTACTTTAGCTGCATAGTAAGTTTTTAAATAGAGAAATGTAAGTCCAACATCATTGTTCGTTTTCCAGACCATTTTGGCTATTTTCAATCCTTTGCATTTCCATATGAATTTTAGATTCGGCTTGTCAACTTCTTTAAAAAACTCAACTCAGCATTTAATAGAGATTATATTTAAACTATAGATTAATTTATAAACTATAGCCATCTCAACAATATTTCATATCCCATTCTGTGAACATAAATATCTATCCATTTCTTCATCCCAATTTTAAAATGTTTTGCAGTTTTTAGCATACAATCTTGAATTTCATTTTTGAAATTTATTCCTAAGGTTTTAAAAAACTATTAATTTGTTGTTATATTGCTAGTTGTTTTCTAGTGGACTTCAGCATCTATATTTATAAGAGATATTGATCTCTACTTCCCCTTTCTTTTTTTTTTTAAAAGAGAATAAAACAAAAGGGGGCAGTACAGAGCAGATCAGAAGAGGACAACATAGGCAATACAGTACTTTACATTAAGTCAACTGGACATCAACAGTATCTAACGCCATATCTCTTACTCTGCTATAGTTGAGCATAGTTTCAATTACAATAATATCAAACATAACACAATAGTATAAAGCCATGCATATAGTG
>PVJX010036634.1:0-17466 GCA_004027295.1 Dolichotis patagonum | reverse complement strand
TGTAATAATGAAATTCATTAATGTAGCTGAGTATAAAGTCAACACTCAAAAATCAATAGCTTTCCTGTAAACAAACAACAAACCAATTGAGAGAAAGAGAAAATGTATCTTCAAAATAGCATCCAACAAAACAATGAAATATTTAGGAATCAATCTAACAAAGGAAGTAACAGATCTGTTCTCTGAAAACTACAGTACTCGGAAAAAATAAAACAAAGATGATCTCAGAAAATGGAAAGACATTCCTTGATACAAAGAACAAATATTTTGAAAATGGCCATTCTGCCAAAATCGTTATACAGATTTAATGCAATTCCAATCAAAATAGCACTCGCGTACATCACAGTTCTAGAGAATTTATTTCTAAAATTTATTTAGAAACAGAAGAGACATAAAGAGCAAAAGCAGTTCTGAACAACAAACACAAGGCAGGAGGAATCACAATCCCTGACTTGAAGATATACTACAAAGCTACTATCACAAAATAAGCATGGTAATGGAATAAAAACAGACCTAAAGATCAATGGAAATAGATTGAAAGATATAACCACAACTACAAATAAACCCAGCTGTGTTATCTTTGATAAAAGGTCCAGACACATTTACAGAAAGATGGATAGCCTCTTTAATAAGCGGTGCTAGAAATATTGACTTTCTTTATGTCAAAAGGTAAAACTAAACTGATTCGTATCACTATGATCTAAATTAAATTCAAAATGGATCAAAGATCTAAATATTAAAACTGGAATATTAAATATTCTGGAAGACAAATTAGGTAGAAATCTTGAAGAAATAGTAGTCAGAAAAAAACTAATGAACAAAAATCAAAGCACAATAAATACTTTTCAGAATCAACAACTGGATTTCATCTTGTTAAATACTTTTTTCATCTCAAAAGTAATTTAGGCCCTCCACTGGCAAGGAACATCACTCAGACAGCAGCTGAGATCCGGAGATGCTCAGGAGATCTAGGCCCACAATTTTCCCTCAGGGAACAGTAAAATGACCAGTGGTGGAGGGCCTGAGGTGTCTGTGCCTAATGCTGCTGGGACCGCCCTTCCTCCAGAAACCTCTACGAAGTCTGCCACAGACCTGAGCTGCCTCGGACCACATCTGCTGGACTGGTGCTTCCACTGGGAACAATGGACTGCAGTGGACTACCATGCTGGCTTGATGAGAGGCTCATGAATCCCTCACCCAAACAAAAGACTTCAGGCAGTATGGTGAGTTTCTCCATAAAATAGAGGTCTGCAGTGGGGAAATGGGGGAGGAAGTGAAACATCCTCCAAGTGAACGACTTTGGTAAACCTGGCAAGAGAGTGGGAAACAAACATACAGAGAAGATCATATAGGGTGAAGAGAGCATCAATAATGCTCAGCTACAATTTAGAGGAATTTAAAAGAAACTAAGAGACCACCAGTAACAAAGAAGGACCTCAGCTCACAAAAACACTAGCCAGGGAGACCTGGGGACCTGCCACAACCTGAAGATATAACAACAACAAGAACTAAGAGTTGCCCTACATCAACCTATCTGGGCTAGTTAGCCCATAAATAATATAGAACTCACCCAACAGGTAAAGTAGGAGGAATTCAGGAGACTGTATCTCCTTTTCATGGTGGTACATAGCAATTTGACAAACATCGACCACACAGTAGAACCCTCAAACACGCACTACAGAAACTTGTGACTGTTGGAATAGAAAGACCAGAAATTTATGCAAATGTGAAAATTACTGAACAAAAAGCAAAATGCAATCCTGAAAAATCTATTCCATCAGGGGCAGGTGTAGGCGAAAATGAAACAGTGAACACCAATACTCATACACGAGAAATCTCTAAAAAGATAGCAAATGAAGTAAAGAAACAAAACAATGAGGTTATAGAGCAACTCATATTAGAAATAATGTCTTATGTAAAGTCAGAAATAACAACTTTAGAAAGTGAGCTGCTCAGCATAGCTAGAGAAGAAATAGATAAGCAACTACAGGAGTGTAAGAAATTGATTGAAACTTTGAATGAACAGTGCAGAAAACAAACAGAATCTATGAAACAAATTGAGAGATATGCAAGAAACAAAAAATTGTCTTGAAAGCCTACAAAGCCACTTAAATGAAGCTGAGGATAGAATTTTGGACCTTGAGAACAGGACTGTAGATAGCAATATTGAAAGAGTAGAAGTTATAAAAACAACAAAGCAGCATGAAATGACAATCCAACACCTAAAGGATGATGCCAGGAGAAACAACAATAAAGTAATGGGCATTAGTGAGGAGTCAGGAGACAATGCAAAGGATATAGCTAAGCTGTTCACAGAAATAATGGCAGAACATTGCCCAAACTTGGGAGGGGGAAATCGGATATACAAATAAGTGATGCATACATAATGCCACACAATCATAACCATCATCAACCTACACCCAGACATGTAATAATGAAGATTGCAGGCATACAACATAAAACAGAATACAAAAAGGCCATTAGAGAAAACACACAACTCACCTGCCTGCTATTAGAATCATAGCAGACTTCTCAACACAAGCATTCACCTTAAGAGGAGCTTGCAGTGAAGTATTTCAAGCCCTAAAAGAAAACAACTTTCAACCCAGACTGAAGTACCCAGGAAACTGTCTTTCAAATTTAATGGAGAACCAAGATACTTTCATGACAAAGAACAACTAAAGAAATTAATAGCCACCAAACCAAACTTAGAAGGTGTGCTGAAGAACATCCTAGGTAGAGATAAAAATGACCACAATTTATAGAACAACAACAGAAAGAAATCACCAGGCTGGAAAAGAAAAAAAAACAAGACAGAAAAGCAGGAAACTTACAAAAGTAACACAACATGGGAGATTTAAGCCAGTACATATCAGTGGTCATATCTGTAAATGGGTTCAATGCAATATAAAAAGAAACAGGTTGGAAGAATGGATAAAGAAACAGGATCCCACAACATGCTGTATACAAGAAACACATCTGACTCAAAAAGAAACTCATAGATTAAAATTCAAAAGATGCAAAACAGTATTCCATGCAATGAGAACCCTGCAAAAAGCAGGAGTAAGTATTCTATTTGCAGACAATGTGAACTTCAAACATAAAATGAATAAAAGAGACAAAGAGTGGCAGTATATTTGTAAGTGGAAAAATTCAAGATGAAGAACTAACAATTATAAATATATATATACCAAACACTGGAGCATCCAACTATATAAGACAGATACTAAAGGACATGAAAAAATCAGATCCACGAGAACACAATTATGACAAGGGAACCTTAACAGCACACTATCACAAAGAGATAGATCAACTAGACAAAAAATCAGCAAACAAATAATACAACTGAATCATACCTGTGATCAATTGAACTTAGTAGATATTTACAGAGTGTTGCACCCAAGCACAGCAGAATACACATTCTTCTCAGGGCGCATTGTCAAAAATATACCACATATTATCCCATAAAGCATTCTTAAGTAAATGCAAAGGTATTGAAATTATCCCACGCATATTATCTGATCATAGCTCAATGAAACTGGAAATTAATGGCAAAAGAAATTGCAAAACCTGCATAAATACATGGAAATTAGATAACAACCTTTCTAACAACCAGTGGGAGACAGAGGAAATTAAAGAATAAATAACACAATATTTACAATTCAATGACAATGCAAACACAGCTTACTGTAATCTTTGGGTTGCAATGAAAATGGTCTGAAGAGGGAGATATATAGCAATAAATTGTCATATCAATAAACAGAAAAAGCACAAATAAACAATCTAATGCTGCATATCAAGCTTCAAGAAAAAGAAGAGTAAGTTAAATCTGAAGCTCATAGAAGAGATAAAATTGTAAAGATTAGAGCAGAAATCAATGCAATTAAAATTAAGAAAACAATACAAAGAGTTAATGCATCAATAGGTTGGTTTTTTGAGAGAATAAACAAAATTGACAAACCTCTAGCCAACCTTACAAAGAAAAAGAAAGAATCAAATCCAAATTCATACAATAAGAACTGCAAAAGGGGGAATAAGCACAGATCCCTCATAAATTCAAAAGATCTTGAACACCTACTTTACAAATCTTTATTCAGGAGACCTACGTTCAAGGTTTTAATTTTCTGGGGAGCTACTGGGACGCTGGACTGGGTCTAGTAAATTGCAGGCACTCAGTCTACCATGTTCAGAGGCCTGGTTTTGGTCCAGGAGGCAGAAACCTTGCATGAGGCCTCTGGGCTCCATATTGGGCTGGCCTGAGCATAGCAAGAGACAATCACTGCCAGGTGCTGAGTTTATAGCCTTACCCCTAGGAGAGAGGATTTTGCCCTGGAGGTTCCATTGGCCCCAGTTCTCCACGCCCAGCTTCTGCATCTCCATTAAGAGAGCCAAGAATCTGCAGAGCAGTGGAGTTTGTCCCAGGTGAGCTCTGGTGATCTGGGGAAAGTTGGAGAACTAAGTTCCAGCTTTTGAGTTTCTGGGGAGCCACTGGGATGCTGGACTGGGTCCATCAGATTGCAGGGCCTCAGTCAAGCATGTTCCGCAGCACTGTTTCAGTCCAGGAGGCAGAAACCTTATATGAGGACTCTGGGCTCCATTGGACTGGACTGGGCACATCTTGAGACCAGCACTGCCAGCTGCTGAGTTCTTAGCCACATGCCTAGGACAGGGGATTGTGCCATGGGTGCTCGGCTGGCACCAGTTCTCCACATCCAGGTTCTGCATCTCAATTTAAGGATCCAAGTACCTGCAGAGGAGCTGAGACCTTTCCAGTAGCTGAGGATGTAGTAGGAGATTTGTGACACTACCAGCAGAAGTTTTGGAACACCACTCAAACCAACAAAATATATAAAAAGGAAAAAAGGAAAGAACAAAATGCAGGCTCAAATCACCAACCCATCCTGGGAAATCCTGGGAACCATGTAAAAAGAAGAATATAGAAGCCATACAGCCAAAATGACTGAAATTGTATCAACTGAAATAAAGAAGCAACTAGGGGAAACTATGGAGAAATTCAAATTAGAAATAATTGCTCAGGTAAAAGAAGAAATGATAAAAGTAGTGAAAGAAATAGTGAACACTTCTAGTGAAAACACAGCTAAAAAATTAGAGGAACAATGCAAACAGATAGAATCCCTGAAAGAACACTATAAGAAACAAAGAGAATACATAAAGCAGATTCAAATAGATATGCATTAAATCAAAAACTTTATTTTAATCTGTAAAAACCACTTCAATGAAAGTGAAGATAGAATTACAGACCTCAAAGATAAGATCACACCTAGTGAACATGAAAGGAAAGATATTTTAAAAATAACAAAAAAAATCAGTAAATAACAATTCAGCTACAAAATGATGCAAAGAAAAATAACATAAGATTAATAGGGATAAATGAAAAATAAGTGCACAGCCCAAATTATATCAAGAGAATGTTTACAGAAGAAATAGCTGAAAATTACCAAAATATGAGAATGGAAACTGACATTTGAATTAGTGAAGCACATAGAACTCCAAAGAGCCATAACCAAAATAAAACTACACCCAGACACATAATAATCACCATCCCAGAAATCCAACATAAGAACAGAATACTAAAAGCTGTTAGAGAGAAAAGACAGATCACCTATAAAGGAAAACCTATCAGAATCACAGCAGACTTCTCTACACAAACAAAGAAGTCAAGAAGAGCATGGAGTGAAATATGCCAGATGCTAAAGGAAAACCACTTCCAACATAGACTGACATACCTGCAAAACTGTTCTTCAAAATGGATGGAGAAATAAGATATATCCATGGCAAAGAACAGCTGAAAAACTTCATGACCATCAAACCAGCACTACAAGGAATACTGAAAGATATTCTAGACACACAGAGGAAAAAAACCACCAAGCAATGCAGAATACTAAATAGAATGGAAAGCTAAAGATACAGCAGCAGAAAGATAAGATGTCAACAATAAACCAATATATAACAGTTGCTATCATTAATGTAAATGGCCTTAACTCACCAATCAAAAGAAACAACTGGAAGAATGGATCAAGGAACAACACCTGACAATATGCTGTCTACAAGAAACCCATCTTACCCAAAAGGAAACCAATAGACTGAAAGGCAATGTATAGAAAAAAATATTTCATGCAACAGGAAACCAAGAAATAAAAAAAAAGTGGGAGTAGCAATCCTGTTACAGACAAAGTGAACTTTAAGCCAAGAATGATCCAAAGAGATACAGAAGTTCACTACATAATAGTCAAGGGAAAACTTCAAGAGGAAGAGATAACATTATTAAACATATATGCACCAAATTTCAGACCACACAGTTATAAAAAGCAAATATTAACAGAAATGAAAAGTCAAATAAGCAATAACACAATTAGTACAGGAGTAACATGGCACTGACACGGAGGGACAGATCAACTAGACAGAAAATCAGCAATGAAATAACAGAACCGAATCACACCTGTGAACAAATAGACTTGATAGACGTATATAGAGTTTCCCATCCAACAACATGACAATATACATTCTTCTCAGCGGTACATGGGACATTCTCTAAAATAGACCATATATTGGCCAAAGAACATATTTAAATAAATGAAAAAAAAATTGAAATTATCTCATGCATATTAGCAGATCATAGTGCCATGATAGTAGAAATTAACTATAAAAGTAATTGCAGAACACTCACAAACACATAGAAACTGAGTAATACACTCTTGAGCAATTAGTGGGTCTGGAGCAAATTAAAGAAAAAAATTAAACAATATCTTCAAGCAAATGAAAATACAAACAAAACAGTGGATATTGTGGGATGCAATGAAAGCTGTCTTGAAAGGAAAATTTATTGCACTGAGTTTGCACATCAGGAAGATTGAATGAACACAAATAAAACAACCTAAAGCTACTACTCAAACATCTAGAAAAAGAAGAGCAAGCAAAGATTAAAGCCAAAGAAGGGAGGAAATTATAAGGATTAGAGCAGAAATTAATGCAATAGAGACTAGGAAAACAGTATAAAGGATTAATGAATCAAAGAGTTGGTTCACTGAAAGAAATAAAATTGGTAAGCCCCTGGGCAACTTTATTACAAAAAGGAAAGAAAAAACTCAAATTCATGCAATAATGAATGAAAATGGTGAAATTACTACAGACTCAATAGAAATACAGAAGATCATAAAACTATTTCAAAAAACTCTACTCCCATAGGTTTGATAATACTGAAGAAAGAGACAGATTCCTAGATACATATAAACTACCAAAGTTGGAACAGGTAGATGTAAAACTCCTGAATAATCCAATTTCTATTACAGCACTTGAAAATGTAAGTAAGTCCTTGCCAACAAAGAAAAACCCAGTCCCAGATTGATTCACTGCTGAATTCTATAAGAAATACAATGAAGAGTTAATACTGACACTCCCCAAACTCTTCAATGAAATTGAGAGGGAAGAAATTCTTCCTAAGTCATGCCAGGAAGCAAATATTACTCTAGTACCAAAACCAGTAAAAGACCCAACTAAAAAAGAGAACTATAGCCCAATTTCCCTAATGTACATAAATGTCAAAATTCTCAATAACATATTGGCAAACAGGTTGCAGCAAATCATCAAGAAGTTTATTCACCACAACCAAGTGAGATTCATCCCAAAAATGCAGGGATGGTTCAACATACATAAATCAATAAATGTAATCCACCATATCAATAGAGCCAAAAGTAAAAACCACATGATCATCTCTATAGATGCAGTAAAAGCTTTTGATAAGGTCTAACACTCATTCATGATAAGAAACTTATGGAAAATGGGGATACATGGTCTTTACCTTGCTATGATAAAGGCCATCTATGAAAAAAACTACAGCCAGCATTATATTTAATGGCAAAAATCTGAAAGCCTTCACCTTAAAATCAGGTACAAGGCAATGATGTCCCCTATCACCGCTCCTATTCAACATAGTACTGGAAACTCTAACCAGAGCAATAAGACAAGAGAGAGAAATAAAATGATTAATGACAGGAAAAAAGGAAGTTAAATTATTATTTTCAGGTGACATGATACTTTACATAGAAGACCACAAAACTCCATTGAAAAACTCCTAGATATAATAAATAAATTCAGCATTGTAGCTGGATACAGGGTCAATACTCAAAAATCAATAGCATTTCTATACACTAACAACAAAAATGCTGAAAGAGAAGGAAGAGAAGCCACATCCTTCACACTAGCTTCCAAAAAAATGAAATACTTAGGAATTAATCTCATGAAAGATGTAAAACAGCTATACAAAGAAAATTATAATACCCTGAAAAAGGATGTCAAAGAGGACCTCAGAAAATGGAAACACATCCACTGTTCATAGACAGGAAGAACAAACATTGTGAAAATAGTCATTCTCCCAAAATTACTATAAAGATTCAACACAATCACAATCAAAATACCATTAGCATACATCACAAATCTAGATAAGTCCCTCCTAAAATTCATCTGGTACCAGAAGAGACATAGAAGAGTAAAGGCAATTCTAAGCCACAAAGGCAAGGCAGGAGGCATCACAGTCCCTGATTTGAAACTATGCAACAAAGCTACAGTAATAAAATCAACATGGTACTGGAATAAATCCAGACCTGAAGATCAATGGAATAGATTGGAAGATACAACCACAACCACAAACTTACACAACCACCTTATCTTTGATAAAGGGGCAAAACATGTTCCCTGGAAGAATGACAGTCTCTTCAACAAATGGTGCTGGAAAAATTGGCTATCCCTATGCAGAAGACTAAAACTATACCCATGTCTATCACCATGTACTAAACTAAAATCTAAATGGATCTAATATCTCAATATTAAAACAGAAACACTATATCTGTTGGAAGACAAAGTAGGTAAAAACCTCGAAGATATAGGGGTATGTAGAGAATTCATGAACAATGATCAAATTGCACAGGAATTACTTTCCAGAATCAATAACTGGGACCATATTCTATTAAAGAGTTTCTGCACATCAAAAGAGATTTCCAGCAGAGTGAAAATAAAACCCACAAATTGGGAAAATATCTTAATGGATTGTCCATCAGACGAAGGACTTCTGTCTAGAACTTATAAAGGATTAAAAAAATCAGACCCTCAAAATTCAAAGACACAATCCAAAAATGGGCATCTGAAATGAATACACAGTTTCCAGATGAAGAAATACAAATGGCAATTAAATACATAAAAAAGTTCATCATCATTAGTCATTAGTGAAATGCAAATTACAACCACACCGAGATTCCAGTCCACCCCAGAAAGAATGGCCAGAATAGGAAAAACTACCAACAAGTGCTGAAAAGGTTGTGGGGAAAAAAGAACTCTTCTGCATGTTGGTGGGTGTGTGTAGACTGCTGCAGCCACTGTGGAGATCCGTCTGGAGATTCCTCAAAAGTCTGGGTTTGGAGTCCCATTTGACCTAGTATTCCACTTCTAGGCATATTTCCAGCAGAACTCTATATGTGATACCACAGTGATATATGTGCACCCATGTTTATAGTAGCACAATTTGTAATAGCCATATCTTGGAAACAACCTAAGTGCCCATCAACTGAGGAATTGATTAAAATGTTGTGATATTTTTATACAATGGAGTACTAATCAGCTATAAAGAATGATCACATTGAGATGTTTATAAATAAATGGCCACGTCCTGAGACCATACTAAAAGTGAAATAAATCAAACTCACATGTGTAAATACCATATAGTCTCCCTGGTATGAGAGTTGATAAGAGTACATAAGAATTTATGGTAATCATTATTTCCCATTTTATTGCATTGAAGCCATTCAAAGTATTCGTTCATCTGTTGGAAAGGTTTTATTTTATTTTGTTTGACTTTATTATGTGTGATGGTATGAACATTGATTTTGAAGAAAACAAAACATTATGGCAACCATTGCCAATTTAATATCATCTTCCTCAGAAGTCCTACCATGCTTGTACTTGGCTGTTACCATTGGTTCTATCATGTTGTGTCTTATTGGGTTTTAATATATGTGATAGTATAAACAAATCTTTATATTCCAAATTAGATATTATAGTAGTCATTGATCATAATTATTTGATTCAGAATATCCTGAAATTCTTGCATTCTACGAATGGTTTTATACTATTATGTTATGTTTGATATCATTGTATCTGAAACTAAGCTCAACTATAGCAGAAAAAGAGATATTTTTGACAGCTACTGTTAATGTCTGGTGTCTGATTGTAAAGCATTGGTTTGCTTATATTGTTCTATTCTGTTCTGCTTTGTTCTGCCCTCCCTCGATTTTTCTCTTTAAAATAAAAAAGGTAATAAGAACTGTAGGCATAATAAAACCGAAAATGCCTAATTGCTACAGTAAAAAGAGAGCAAAAGAAAGTGCTCTAAAGGATATAACTTCATGTATGTTCAAGTGTGGAAGATAGGTGATCATACTATGGTTTTTGTTAGATTGTTGAGCAGAACTGTTAATAGTCTCACTGTTTGAATGTCTACATTGTATGCTTTAATTTTTTAACTTGAAAAACTATTTCCAATGATGATAGTATGTAACTTTAAAAAAAAGAAAATCTCTATTCACATAGAGAGGAAACCAGAGGAAATGGACACATTTCTAGATACATATGAACTACCAAATTTCAACCAAGAAAATATAGCAATTTTGAATAACCTCATATCAGGTAATGAAATTGAAAACATAATAAAAATTGCCAACAATGAAAAGCCCAAGTACTGATGGATTCGCAGCTGAATTCCATAAGAAATTTAGAGAGGAATTGCTGCCAGTACTCCTTAAAATCTTAGGTGAAATTGAAAAGAAAGCAATCCGCCCTAATTCTTTCCTGGAGGCAAGTAATACTGTGATACCAAATCCAGAGAGACCAAACCAGAAGGAAGAACTATAGGCCAATCTCACTAATGGAAATAGACGCATTTTCTCAATAAAATACTAGCAAATACAATGCAGGAAATCATCAAGAAGATTATACATCATGACCAAGTGGGATTCATTCCAGAAATGCAGGGATATTTTAACATACACAAATCAATAAATGTAACACACCACATCAACAAAGCTAAACACTAAAACCACATGTTCTTCTCAATAGATGCAGAAAAAGCCCTCGATAAGGTCCAACACATGTTCATGATAAAAACCCTTCAGAAACTTGGAATACATGGTGTCTACCTCAACCTTATAAAAGCCATCTATGACAAACAAACTGCCAATATTATACTACATGGACAAACACTGAAAGCTTTCAATGTAAAATCAGGAAAAACACAAGTATGACCACTATCACTATTCCTATTCAATATTTTTCTGGGAACACTAGCCAGGGCAATCAGAGAAAAGAAAGAAATAAAAGCAATAAAGATAGGAAAGGAAGAAGTTTAAATATCACTATGTGCAAATGACATTTTACTCTATATAGAAGACACAAAGAACACCATTATAAGAATACTAGAGGTAATAAACAAATTCAGCAGTGTAGCTGGCTACAAAATTATGCTCAAAAATCAATAGCAGTCCTATACACAAACAAGAATTTCACTGAAATAGAAATTATTGAAATATCATCCTTCACAGTAACATATAAAAAACTGAAATACTTACAAATCAACCTAACTAAAAATGCAAAAGACATATATACTGAAAATTATACTATGTGAAAAAAAAGAAATTGGGAAAGTCTGCACAGACCTGCATCTCGGCGTGACTGTTTGGGACTGGTAGGCCCACCCTTCATCCACAGGGAACTGCCTAGAGACTGGCCTCTGGGCTATGTCTGTTTGGGCCCGTAGGCCCGCCCTCCACCCCCAGGAAGTCTCCCAGAAAGCAGCATCCTAGCCTGTCTCTTTGGGACCCAAACCTCATGGACACGCAGAGTGGCCTGGGCTGTCAGGATTGAAAGTCTGCCCAGACCTGCATCTAGGAGTGACTGTTTGGGACTGGTAGGCCCACCCTTCATCTGCAGGGAAATTCCCAGAGACCAGCATCTGGGCCAGGTCTGTATGGGCCTGTAGCCCCACCCTTCAATCCCAGGAAGCATCCCAGAAAGCAGCATCTTGGCCTGTCTCTTTGGGAGCCGAACCTCTCAGACACACAGAGTAGCCTGGGCTGTTTGGATCTAAAGTCTGTGCACACCTGCATCTTGGCATAACTGTTTGGGACTGGTAGGCCCACCCTTCATTTGCAGGGAACTTCCTGGAGACTGGCATCAGGGCCAGGTCTGTTTGGGACCGTAGCCCCGCACTTCAACCTCAGGAAGTCTCCCAGAAAGCAGCATCGTGGCCTGTCTCTTTGGGACCCGAGCCTCTCGGACACACAGAGTAGCCCAGGCTGTTTGGATTGGGAATATTGTAGAGACTGGCATCTTGGCCAGGTCTGTTTGGGACTGGGAACTTTTCAGAAGCCAACATTCTGACCTGACTCTTTGGGGCCTGCAGGCACAACCTTCACTGGCAGGGAACATCCTGGAGACCTGCCTGGGACAAAGCACGGTAGCATGGTCTGACTGACATTCCACAGGCTTTGGGGTGACCACACCCAGCAATTGCCTTACAACTTAGTGAGCCAGGAGACCATAGAGGGGAGTTAGGACCCTGTGAGGAAGCCAAGAGCCTGTGGGGGAGCCACCGCCCCTCCAGGAAAAGAGAGTGTAAAAGGTAGTTCGCCACACAAGCAGAGAAAGTTTGGAACACCACTCAAAGTAAGGAAATATAGAAAAATGACAAAAAGAAGGACCAAAAGGCAGGCTCAAAGCCCTAGCCCTCCCCAAGAAAGCTTAGAAGCCGTGTATATAGAAGAAAAAAGAAGCCATACCCCTGAAATATCTGAAATGATATCAAATGAATTAACATGCAAATAGGGAAAGCTATGGAGAAATTCAAACCAGAAATACTTTCCCAGGTAAAAGAAGAATTGATAAAAACAGTGAAAGAAATAGTGAATGCATCTAGTGAAAACACAGCTAAAAAATTAGAGGAACAAAGCAAACAGATAGAATACCTGAAAGAACAATATAAGAAAAAAACAGAATGCATAAAGCAGATTCAAAGAGATATACATGAAATCAAAAATTCTATTGAAAGCTGTAAAAACAGCCTCAATGAAAGTGAAGATAAAATTTCAGACCTTGAAGATAAGATTACAGCCCATGAGCAGGAAAGACAAGATCTTTTAAAAATAACAAAGAATCAGGAACTAACAATTCAACACATGCAAGATGATGCAAAGAAAAATAACATAAAATTAATAGGGATAAATGAAAAAGAAGGGGACAGCCCAAGTGATATCAAGAGGATATTTACAGAAATAATAGCTGAAAACTTCCCAAACATGAGAAGAGAAACAGACATCTGGATAAATGAAGCATATAGAACTCCAAACAGCCATAACCGAAATAAAATTACACCCAGACACATAATAATCACCATCCCAGAAATCCAACATAAGAATAGAATACTAAAAACTGTTGGAGAGAAAATAGAGATCACCTATAAAGGAAAACCTATCAGAATCAAGGCAGACTTCTCAACACAAACAATGAAATCAAGAAGAGCATGGAGTGAAGTATTGCAGATCCTAAGGAAAACCACTTCCAACCCAGACTGACATACTATGCAAAACTGTCCTTCAAAATGGATGGAGAAATAAGATACTTCCATGACAAAGAACAGCTGAGGAACTTCATGAACACCAAACCAACCCTACAAAGAATACTGAAAGACATTCTAGATACACACGTGAGAAAACCACTAAGCAAGGCATACAATTAAAAAGAATGGAAAGCTAAATACACAATAGCAGAAAGGTAACATGTCAACAATAAACCAATATATTACAGTTACAACCATTAATGAAAATGGCCTCAACTCTTCAATCAAAAAGAACCAGTCTGGCAGAATGGATCAAGAAACACCATCCAACCATATGCTGTCTACAAGAACCCCATCTAACCCAAAAGGACACTCATAGACTGAAAGTCAAGAGATGGAAAACAATACTTCATGCAACAGGAAACCAAAAAAAAGCAGGAGTAGCAATCCTGTTTGCAGACAATGTGAATTTCAAACCGAGAATGATCCAAAGAGATAAAGAAGGTCACTATATACTAGTTAGGGGAAAACTTGAAGAGGAAGAGATAACAAGGTTAAACATATATATGCACCAAATTCCAGAGTACCCAGCTATATAAAGCAAATACTAAAAGTATTGAAAAATCAAATAAGTAATAAGACAATTATAACAGGAAACTTTAACACACCACTGACCCAAAGGGACAGATCAACTAGACAGAAAATCAGCAAAGACATAACAGAACTGAATCACACCTGTGAACAAATGGACTTGATAGATATATACAGAGTGTTCCATCCAACAACATCAGAAAACACTTTCTTCTCAGCAATATATGGGACATTCTCTAAAATAGACCATATACTATCCCACAGAACATATTTAAGTAAATGCAAAAGAATTGAAATTATTCTATGCATGTTATCGTATCATAGTGCTGTGAAACTAGAAATTAATGGAAAAAGAAATTGCAAAAAACCTACAAACACATGGAAACTGAATAATACACTTGAACAATCAGTTGGTCACAGAGGAAATTAAAGAAGAAATTAAACAATATTTACAAGTCAATGAAAATACAGACACATGTTACGGGATTTTGTGGGATGCAATGAAAGCAGACCTCAGAGGAAAATTTATTACATTGAGTTCCCTCATCAGGAAGACAGAACAAACACAAGTAAACAACCTGATGCTACAACTCAAACATCTAGAAAAAGAAGAGCAAGCCAAGCCCAAAGCCAAAAAAAGGGAGGAAATTATAAATATTAGAGCATAAATTAATGGAATAGAGACAAAGAAAGCAGTACAAAGGATCAATGAATCAAAGACTTGGTTCTTTGAAAGAATAAATAAAATTGATAAGGCCCTGGCCAACCTTATTAAAAAAAGAAAAGAAAAAACTCAAGTTCATGCAATAAGAAATGAAAAAGGTGAAATTACTACAGACTCAGTGGAAATACAAAAGATCATGAACACCTACTTTGAAAACCTCTACTCTCATAGGCTCGATAACACTGAAGAAATTGACAAATTCCTAGATACATATGAACTACCCAAGCTGGATCAGGAAGATGTAAAAGTGTGGAATAACCCAATTTTCATTGCTGAAATTGAAAATGTAATTAAGTCCTTGCCTACAAAAAGAGTCCAGGACCAGACGGATTCTCTGCAGAATTCTACAAGAAATACAAAGACGACTTAACTCCAACACTCCAGAAACACTTCAATGAAATTGAAAGGGAAGAAATTCTGCCTAAATGATTCCTGGAAGCAAATATCACTCTAGTACCAAAACCAGAGAAAGACTCAACTAAAAAAGAGGACTATAGGCCAATCTCCCTGATGAACATAGATGCAAAAATTCTCAATAAAATATTGGCAAACAGGATGCAGCCAATCATCAAGAAGATTATACAACATGACCAAGTGGGATTCATCCCAGAAATGCAGGGATGGCTCAACATACACAAAACAATAAATTTAATCCACCATATCAATAGAGCCAAAAGCAAGAACCACATTATCATCTCTATAGATGGAGAAAAAGCTTTTGATAAACTCAAACACTCATTCATGATAAGAACCTTACAGAGAACTGGAATAGAGGGTCTTTATCTCAATATAATAAAGTCCATCTATGACAAACCAACAGCCAGCATCATATTGAATGCTCAAAAACTGAGAGCCTTTACCTTAAAATCATGCACAAGAATAGGATGTCCATTATCACCACTGCTATGCAACATAGTAATGAAAATACTAGCCAGAACAATAAGATAGAAAAGAGAAATCAAAGGAATAATGATAGGAAAAGAGGAAGATAAATTATCATTATTTGCAGATGACATGATACTTTACATAGAAGACCCACAAAACTCTATTGAAAGACTTCTAGATATGATTAACAAATTCAGCAAGGTAGCCAGATACAAAGTCAATACACAAAAATCAATAGCATTTTTATACACTAACAACAAAAATACTGAGAGAGCAATAAGAGAAACTACACCCTTAACACTAGCATCCAAAAAAATGAAATACATAAGAATTAATCTTATGAAAGAAGTAAAAGAGCAATACAGGGAAAATTATAATACCCTGAAAAAGGAAATCGAAGAGGACCTCAGAAAATGGAAACACATGTCATTTTTATGGATAGGAAGAAAAAACATTGTAAAAATGGCCATTATCCCAAATTACTATACCGATTCAATGCCATCCCAATAAAAATACCAGTTACATACCTCATAAATCTAGATAAATCACTCCTAAAATTCATCTGGAACCAGAAGAGACCTAGAATAACAAAGGCAATGCTAAGCCACAAAGGCAAGGCAGGAGGCATCATAATCCCCGACTTAAAATTATGCTACAAACCTACAGTGTTAAAGTCAGTATGGTACTGGAATAGAAACAGACCCGAGGATCAGTGGAATATATTGGAAGATACAACCACAACCACAAACTCACTCAAACACCTCATCTTTGATAAAGGGGCCAAATATGTGCACTGGAAGAATAACCATCTCTTTAACAAATGGTGCTGGAAAAATTGGCTGTCCGTATGCAGAAGACTAAAACTAGACCCATGTCTATCACCATGCACTAAACTAAAATCTAAATGGATCAAAGATCTAAATATTAAAACAGAAACACTAAAAGTGCTGAAAGACAAAGTATGTAAAAATCTCAAAGATATAGGGGTAGGAAGAGAATTCATGAACAAGAACCAAAGCACACAGGAAGTAGTTCCCAGAATCAATAACTGGGACCACATCTTATTAAAGAGTTTCTACATGTCAAAAGAGGTTTCCAGCAGAGTTAAAAGGAAACCCACAAATTGGGAAAAAATCTTCATGGACAGTGCCTCAGACAAAGGACTTTTTCCTAGAAATTTTAAAGAATTATAAAATATCAGACGCTCAAAATTCAAAGACCCAATCCAAGAATGGGTATCTGAAATGAATATACATTTCTGAGATGAAGAAATATGAATGGCAAATAAATACTTGCAAAAATGTTCATCATCCTTAATCATGAGAGAAATGCAAATTAAAAGCACACTGAGATTCCATCTCACTCCAGAAAGAATGGCCAAGTTAGAAAACACTACCAACAACAAGTGTTGGAGAGGCTGTGGGGAAAAAGGAACTCTTCTACACTGTTGGTGGGAGTGTAGACTGGTGCAACCACTGTGGAGGTCAGTGTGGAGCTTCCTCAAAAAGCTGGGTATGGCAGTCCCATTTCACCCAGCTATGCTGCTTCTAGGCATATTTCCAGAAGAACTGAAAACATCATATCACATTGATATATGTGTACCCATGTTTATAGCAGCACAATTTGTAATAACCAGATCTTGGAAACA
>PVJX010036633.1:0-17471 GCA_004027295.1 Dolichotis patagonum | reverse complement strand
AAGGCTGGCTCGTGACCAGAGTGGAAAGTCCGTCCCTCCCTCACTAAGAAAAGTATGCAGCGTCTCAGCTCCACATGTTCTTCTGAGCAGGGACAGAAATAGCAAGTTATCAAATTGCACCGCTGGATTCCTTGACTTGGAGCAATGAGCAAAATTTGGGCAGCTTAACATGAAAGAAAAATTACTCCAGAGAAGACAGTCCGGTGGCTCGTTTGGGGGATCCCCATACAGGACCAAGGGGGTGCAATGAAGCACACATCTGGAAAGGCCAGCCCAAAGCAGGGAGTGGGAGCAGGGGCAGGGGCAGGGGCAAGGACAGAGAAGTCACCCAAGCTGCAGGCTCTGCTCAGCCTTCAACTCGGACCTGGAGGACAGAGATCGATCTGCACAAAATCTCTTCAGCGCTCCCAAATAAATACAAGAGAGGAAAAATAATAATGTCCCCCAAAGCAGAATATCTCCCTTAAAAAAAAAAGTTGAAATGACGAAGTGTGTGTCTGAAATGACCTACTGGCGTGGCCCGTCAGACAAACAGGGCTTTATGAAGGTAAATTCTTCCTCGGTTCGAAGACTCCGGGACACTCCCGCCCTGGCTCATCGGCTCTAGTATCCGAGCCGCAGGTTGGGGAAATTAGCTCAACACCACAAGCCTGCACCCACCCAGTGCCCTTAATTTCCAGTTCTGTCCCAGCCGCCCAGGGTTCCCAGCTGCCCCTCCTCCCCTGCCCGGCCTGATTCAGATGCAGGGCACAGCCTTGGAGTTCAAGCTGCTGCCGCGTAAGGAAGCCTATTTTGACACAGTAATTACAGGGCTCGAATGATGCTTTACATTAGAGTATAAAACACTCATTAAATTAAAATTCTTCCATGAAATCATGAAAATAAACAGTCTGTCCAAACTGGCATCAACAAATTCGCAGGGCGCCTCTGCGTTTTCTCAGGGCCGAGCCAGCTACAGGCCCCATTTAACCACGAAGTGTGAACGGCTCGCATTCCTTTGAAGGCTGCATTCTGCTTCTTTTTAAGATTATTGCTTTAATTGTTTTTACAACTTGTAAGATTTTAAAGCTATTAAGCTTCAAAGTTGGGGGGTGGGAGCACTTGAAATGGGGACCCTTGCCCAGGTTAGGGGCTGGCGGGGGGAGTCCTAGGCCCTTCTGGGTCAGTCAAACTGCAGGGGACAAGAGGAGATGGGCAATTTCTCCCTGACCCCTTGAGAGACAGAAATAAACCTCCTGTTGCAAAGGTTTGGGCGGGCGAGGAGGCTCCTGGGCTCACGAAGGAAGAGGGATCTCGCAGTGGCCATGCTGGGATTGAATCTGAGGACTGGCTGCCCTGTGCCCACTGCCCCTGTGCTCACGAGGAGCTCAAAGGACGGTGGCGTCTAGTTACCTGATGTAGTCACATTCTACAAAGTTGTCCCAACACCAGATGACCAAATACTAAACCACGGTGCCTGCAAGAAATACAGGGGGCGGCTCCTGGGAGCTGCTGGTCACATTTTTGTCATCTGGTCAACACATCGCCCTGTTTTAAGCATTTCCATTTAAAGATGCCTATTGAACATGCACTGTTGGCGTATTACTGAGCCCAGGGCCCAGGGCACCTGATGTTCATCCAACCCTTGCATTTCTCCGTAAGGTACATCTCCGGGTGCAGAAGGACCCAGCCAGGGCTTCAACCCTGCACACATGTATTTTGCAACTATCAATTCATCAACAGAAAGTGCAAAAATTAGTGCAGATGAAGGCGGTAAACAGGCTGGGCAAGGACACTTGTTTGTAGCCGAGTAATGAGACAAGAAAGCAATGTCATGCTGTCCCCCTTCAGCTAGGAATGGGTAAGGAATGGTCACCCTTCATGTTCCCCAGTGACTGCAAGAAGGCTGCCAAGATGCCAGATCATCTTATCAAGGAGCTGAACTCACAAATCCGGAAGCCGTGGATAAAGAGTCAACTGCACTTTGCAGACACAAAAAGGGAGGCGTCTGGGGCAAGCGCCGAAAAGAAAAGCCACTTTGCCTCCCAATCCTAGGGTGAAGGAAGAGTAGTTGGCGTTATGTCAGGGAAGAATAAACGGGCTCTTGCTTCCTGGTGCCCATAGAGCCAGAAGGGTGTGTGATCAAATCAAAAGAAAGACCAGTTTGAAGATGCAGCTCTGTAAAGATCGGTCTTTAATAATTTTCTCAGTATGGCACACTGATGAGCCGGAGCTTTGTCCAAAAGCTGGAGGAAGTTCTAGACAGAGAATGAGCAGAGCTAACTGGAGATTTCTGGGGTGCTGTGGAAGAGCAGCCAGGCAGTGGAGAAGAGCTGGGAGGAGGATGGGTGCGGGCAGCCTTGGGGAAGCGGCTCCCCGCGGGGTGGTGCTCCATGCACACGTCCCCCTCCCGCTTTCTTCACACGCACCCCACATGCCACTTCCACTGCACGCGCCCCAAAGGTCACTTCTGCCACACACACCACAGGCCACTTCCACCACACATGTCCCATATGCCGCTTCCGCCCACGTGCTGCTTCCGCCACGGGAGGCCCACAGCGGTTTGGGCAGGGTGCGCCCTTGTGGCTGCAAGCGTTGCACCCTCCAGGGCCCCATCTCCCATCCCTGCCTTTCCTGGGGTCATCCAGATGGTGGGGTGAGCAGGACAATGACTTGAACCCAGGAGCTCCGTGGCTCACTTGGTGAATGAAGTGTGGACAGGCGTTTGGACAGAGGTGAACAGATCTGGGCAGGGTCACCAGGACTCTCCAGAGAAATCGAGTGGGGGGGTGCTGAGGGTCCCACCTCCCAGGAGCAGGGTGCCCCTGAAGGTGTTTGGGGGAACATATAGGCAGCTCATCCTTGGAGCAAATGGGGATAATTTGTACCAAGTGCTTGGAGTGTAAGTGTCCACTAAATGGACTGCTTTAGGTGTGGCTGTCTTCCTCGGAGTGGGTTGTCTTTAGCCTCCAGACTTGCCCCTGCTTCCCACTCTATGTAACTGGTCAGACAGAAGCTGCTTCCCTGTCTCTGGCTCCCTCACATAGATCTTGGCCTGTTAGGTGCTTCAGAAAAATAAAAGAAAATGAGCATGGATTCCACAAAGACTGTCGCCTGCCTTCCTAAGAGATGCACAGCTTTGATGGTAGGAAAGTTGCAGGGTCTTTGGTCTGGAATATATGTGCAGTGTCTCTAAAGCTATCACCAGAAAATAACCCAGATACCCCTGCGGGCCACAGTTTTCCACTGAGCGCTATAGAGAGCCCAGGACCTCACTAGGGGCCCCAGTGGCCTCGGAACAGGCCAAGCCCAGGGAGGCCAAGCAGCCCTGGCCCAGAGGTTCCACTCCACATGCTCCCCACAGCCATTCAGCAGAGCTGTAAGCTTCATAGATCATTTAGTGGGAGGACAGCATAGATACTGTTCACCATAAAATAATTTCTTGCCTTAAAAAATAAGAATAAAACACACAGTTGAACACCATTGATATTCAATCACTTAATATTGGAGAGAAGACAAATTCAGAAAGTGACTCACTCAAGTCACAAACCAGAAAGGGGACAAACAGGCCAAGAAACCAGGTTCTACCATACCACAGGAGGTGTCTCATATGCACGATACATCCATTTACATATGTATTCATTGTTTGTATCAGTCAGGCTAGCGTAGGTGAAGTTTCAGTAACAAACATGACCCCAAATCTTATAGCTTGATATAAGGTTGATTGCTTACTCATACCAGCTCCAGGGCAGGTCTGGACAGTTCTTCCAGTCAGCCGTCTTCTGTGGAGTGACCTGGGGTTCAAGGTCCTCCTTCTCTATGGCTCTGCCAGTCCCCCTCCATGAGCACCCCGACTGGGGAAGGAGGCACAGGCGAATCAACACTCCTAAGTTTTCATTGCCTCAGCCTGGACATGACACCCACATCTGTAATGACCCATGTGTCATTAGCAGACCCAGTGACATGACCTCCTTACTGCTCAGGGCCTGGGAAGGGTGGCCTCTCTCTGACCAGGAAAGAGAAAAGAGGCAGTGCCTGCCTGAGGGGTGTTCAATCCTGAGGAAAGCGGAAGCTCCAGGGCTTGGACTCAGGGGACTTGAGTGTGTGACAAGGGTGTGACAGGGATACTCAGCCTCTCTCAGGAGTACTCTGAAGTCCAAAACTGAGCACACGAAGTTGATTTTTAAATGACAATGCAGTTTGAAAATAGCACTGATTTACACTGCTACCCAACACTCAGGCCTCTGTCAGAGCTAAGCGGAGGCCCACCAAGCCCAGTGACACCGTGTGATCGACTCTCAAGGGCCTCCCTGAGACAAATGGCCAGCACCAAGCAGGAGAGAGACCCCTATTCCTGGGGCCACCTGGGGCAGACCCAGAGCTGAGCCAGCAGGAACCAGAAGGACTGCAACGATTGTCCCCTCGCCGGTCATCCGGCACAGAAGAAATCGAAGCCATCATCAAACACCCTGTTGCTAGAAGCAGGAATTCTGTCACGTCCTTGGGGGGCCCTAATGAACCTCATTTTTAAAATCTTGATTTTGGGCTTTTCCCATCTCATTTGTCCTGGGGCTCCTTGCGAGGCTCGGCTATGAGAAAAATCCAATTTTTATGAAAAGTACATCCCTGGTATTTAGGCGGGTTAGGCTGAAAATGAGACAGACATGTGCAGGTCTTGCTGGCTTGGACACAAAGCAGAGCAGTGTTTCAGGATAGAGTCACACCAACACCAACATAGCACGGAATTTTGACATAGTAATACTGTACTGGGGTCTCCTGAAATACGTACAAAAAGCTGTACACGCAGGTGTTAACCCTCATCTTTTGCCTGACAGTGAAAGTTGAAAACCCTTTAAATCTACAACAGGAGTCTGCACACAGACGCTGAAGTGGTGAATATTATACATTCAGTAAAAATAATACCAACAAGGAGTTTTTAAGGAAAGGACAACACGTTTCTGAAAAATTTTACAAAGAAGCAGCATTTAATTACTTTGCTTTTAACAGGAAGCGCCTATGAGCTGGGCTGTGCGCTGGGGTAAAAGTGTTGTTCACTGCCTGATGCATTCATTCATTCCACAAGGATTTATCAGTGCCCAGGCCTCCCTAGCATTCTGCTAAGATCTGGAATGCAAAGCCATACACTTATTCACAGAATATGTGTTCTCTGAACACTTAACTAGCTAGGGCCAGGAAGCAAAGTTGTATGTAAAAATATAAAATAATAACAATATGGGAACAAGAGGCTGGAAGAAAATACCAACGTGTTGGTGGTGATCAGCTTTGGCTATAGGACTCTGGATGATTTTTACATTTTGTTTTGTTCTGTTTTGTTTTGTTTTGTTTTGTTTTTGAGACAAGGTCTTGCTATGTAGCCCAGCTTGGCCTCAAACTCACGAGCGAGCCTCCTACCTCAGCCTCCCAAGTGCTGGGATTACAGGTGTGCATCACCACACTGGCTGATTTTGTTCTTTGTATTGTACAAAATTTTCTGTGGTGGATATTGACTGCTTTGGAAAGTAAGAAAAAATAATTGGAAGGGGAGGAGAGAGAGAAAGCCAGAGGCAGAAAGCGAGTATGAACGTGAACTGAGAACGGAGAACCCACTGTGCGGACAGCGAGCTCAGATGTGAACGCTGCCCTGTGACTAAAAGGCAAGGCCCCGCTCATCCCTGTGTCTACCTCCAAGCCCAGCAGCGTTTGTCACGTGAAGGAACAGAGCTCACCCTCCCCTCCCCACACTGTAGCTGGGTTTCTTGTCAGAGCAGAATGACCGTGGAACCTCGGGGGAGGCAGGTTTGGATCTGAACCCTCGCTCTGCCACTCGCAGTCAGGAGGCCTGAAAATACCGTGTGAGCTCCCTGGGCCCGACTCTCTGACCTGTTCAGTGGGGAGAATACATCCCTCCTTAGACACCCACGGCCAGTGACTCAGTCCACTGTGCTGCTACACCAGATTCCCCCAGCGGGGACAATTTTTAATAAGCAGAAGCGCATCTGGGAAACCCCAGGTGGAGACCCTGGCAGAACTGGGGTCTGAGGAGGGCTCACTCTCTGCTCCTAGATAGCGCCTTCTCTCTGTTCCCTCACACGGTGGAAGGGACAAACCACCTCCTCAGAGCGCTTATAAAAGCACCAAGCGGATGCAGGAGCATTTCACCCTCTGGAAGTTCCCGTCTAATCACCTCTGGAAGAAGGCACTTCGCAGCACTATGGTCGGGGAATTAGGTTTCAGCGCGGGAATGTGGGGAGGACAAAACCAGGCAGCTGGAGCAACCAGTAAGGCATATATTGTATCACAGGCAACTGGTGTGTATCTAGATGCTTCACATATTTTATTTTCCTCCCTTAAACATCCTCCATCCTCCACTCCCTCTGGGAAATGCAGGGTGTATTATGTGGTACTCTAAAATAGCTTTAAGAGTGATTAACTCATTAGAAATATTCCAGGGGCCTGGGCTGGCATCCCATTCCATGATGTCACCAGTGGCCAAGGTCCTATTTCTCTGTCTACTTTTCCAGCTGAGGGCGTGGCTTCCAGCCTCCTGGTCTCCACATCACTCTTTTTTAAAGCAGAAAGAACTCATTTTCCAGTACCCTTGAGTTCCAGGCTGCTCTTTGCTCCTCACTAGTCAAAGGGCTGTGCCAACCAGAAAGGAAGCTGGGAAAATCACCTGAAAGGCAGGACACTGCTGTCCTGCATGGAATCTGGGGTCTGCCGCCGAGGAGGAAGACAGGACGGCACCGTGCGGAACGCCGTCTGCTGGCTGGGAGCTGACAGCCTTCACCAGGAGTGTGGCTCTGGGGATGTGTTAGAAGGAAATAATCCAAAGAAGACTTTGGATTTGCTGAATTATTTCTAATGAAAAAAGGTTGAAAACAACTTAAGTATCCAGACATAAAGAGGACGCAGTCAAGTGAGTGACTATATGGTACACTCACTCTGAAATATTATACAACCATTACAGTTATTTGTAAGAAGACTATGAAGCCACGTGGAAAAATGCTTATGCTGTCATGCTAAGTGAAAAAGCAGAATATAAAGTCATTTCTACTCATGAATAAAACATGAAAATATTTATGCGTGTGGAAAATAATGAACAGGACTGACAAAAAAATAGTACTTCTGACAAGTTGTTGGTGATACTGATCAACTTTTTTTTTTAATTTCAAAATTCTCTGAAATGCTGTTAGGCTATTTTTCCCAATTAAAAAAAAAGAAATTAAGAAATTAAAGTATTTCCCCAATGCCTAGCAGAAAAGCAAACCAAGTATTTGTCAGGGTCCTGAAGGAGTCATTAGTTTCTAAGCTTTGAAGCCAAAGAGAAGATTTCAAAAGAAAAGCCTGCTGAAACAAAACATAAACAGGCAGCCAAAAGCAATCCTTAACCGACCCGTTTTATTTTGCAAAAGAAATGGTTTCAACAGTAGACAAACTGCTGGCAAAGCCAGGAGCAGCGCTGTGCCGGGGCCCAGGGCCAGCTGGCTGGGGCGACTGGCAAGACCTTTTGGGAAGACAGTCTGGCAACGCTTCCCAAGCGCTGGGAATATAATCGCAGGCTTCGGGCTGGTCTTACCACCCCGCGCCTGCGCGCCAGAGACACGTTTCCATGGGCGGCACAGCATGCGCACCACGACGTCCGCGCAGTGTTGGTTATTAGAGCCGGTCTGTAAGGATGGCTCGGAGCATGCTCAGTGCTTCTGGACGACTTTGCAGCCTCTTCCGGACAGGGTTACCCGGAAGACAGCGCTACAAATCAAAAATGTGGTTTACCCTAACCACAAATGCTTAAGAAACGGACTGAACAGGGTCGCAAAGCCTACTCGCACAACGAGGCATTACTGAGCACCTTCTGTGTACTGTGGGAGGTGGAGGGTTATGTGGTAGGTGAAGGGCGAGTGCAAGGTCCTGGGAGGGAAGTGCTGAACGAACCGAGCCCTGTGCTCCGCGGGCAGTGTGTGCAACTTGGTGGGGGACACAGGACGGTGCCACGTGTGTAGTGTGCCGGATGCGTTCGGGGCCGTCTGGTAACGTCCCTGTGAGACTGTGGGTGGTTCTTATATGTTCGGAGTGTTCCAAAAGTTGCTACATTGCTGTAGGCCCAGCCACACAGTCTGGAGGATATGACCAGTGCCACTGAAGTTTTAAGTGTTTTTCATTTTCCTTCAATTCAAACACTCAAGCAGTGTAAAAGATTTCCCACCAAGCACATAATTATATGCATGTGTCATTAGCATAAATTAATATTAACATCAGTTGTGCCTGTGTACTGTTTTCTTTTTTTTCTTTCTTTCTTTGTTTTTTTGAGACAGAGTCTATCAGTATAGTGTAGGCTGGTCTTGAACTCACTATGTAGCCCAAATTGGTCTCAAACTTGTAGTAAGCCTCCTGCCTCAGCCTGGCAAGTGCTAGAATTACAGGCATACACCATCATCCTTGCATATCTGTGGGGTTTTTTTTTCCCCCTGTTCTGTTACAGCTACTACAAATTGTAAAACCACATAGGTGCCATCCATTATGTTTCTGTCGAGCAATGATGTTAAACTTTTGTCAATCATATTTTACAAAAATCTCTTCTAGTTTATGCCTCGTATTTTCACTTTTCACGAAGTCTTTTAGTTAGAACAGTTAGAACTTCTACATTTGAATAGGGACAGATTTCTTTAAAATGATCCCCAAAAGCTCAAGACTGAAAATCAGAGATTGATAACCTTGGCTTCATCAAAATTTTATCTTAAAATTTACCCTGTAAGTCTAGAATGTTTGTCTTTCATGTTCAAGTCTTTGTTCTGTCTGGATTTTTTTGGTTCGTGGTGTGAGGTAGGGATCTATTTCTTTTATCCCAGTATAAATTGTCAGTTTAGCTCTATGTGTTGACCACTTCAGCCTTTCTTGGCCTTGCTGTGCCTGCTGAATTTTCTGCAGAAAATATGTGGAAGATCTGTCCACATATTAGTCTGCTTCTGTGCATCTTTCCTATTCCCTTGGTTGATTTATCTGTTCTTGCATCCATACCAAGCTGTCTTAATTACAATCGTGCTGTATTCTTAACACCTACCATGGCAAATCATCCTGCTTATAATTTCCTTCTCAAGAAAGTCTTAGCTATTCTTGACCAGGATATTTTGTATAAATTTTGTAGTCAGCTGCCAAGTTTCTTCTAAAAAGGGAAAAAAGAACAAAAAATAAAACTTTTAGAAGTTTGATAGAAATGGACTTTAATCAACAAACTAATTTGAAAAGAACCGATGCATGACATATGCCATCTTTCTCTCTATACAGATACTGTGTCCTTCTGTTGTTTAATATTTTTCATGCTATAAACTATGTTTATAGTTGCCTATTTAGTCTTACACTGTTGTGCTTACTCTGCTTTCAGATACTTTAGGATTGCAAATGTTATATTTTTGTTCCACTCTCTGTTCCATGTAGAAATGTAATGAACACACACTGTATGTGGTACTTTTACATCCCATGCGTTGGGTGGCCAGGGCTGCTGTCACAGAAGGCCACAGACTGGGTGGTCAGCAGCAGAAACTGACTTTCTGAGTTCTAGAGACTCAAAGTCCAAGGTGAGGGGATCCAAACACGGGTTTCTGTTGAGGACTTGCTCCATTCACAAGCAGGTGCTTCTTGCTGTGTGTTGACATGGCCTTCCTTGTGCACACATGCAGAAAGACAGACAGATGTCTGGTGTCTTCCTTTCCCTCTAATGACGCGCTCATCCTATTGGACTCGGGCCCCAGGCTTATAACCCTGTTTAACTGGAATCATCTCCTTTAAGGCCGGATTCCAAATACAGTCACACTGGGAGTTAGGGGACCAACATATATGTACTGGGGAGACAGGGGCAAGTTCACCCAGACTTGCTAAGCTGCCTCGTTAATTCTGATAAATTCCTTTAGGCGTTCCATGTGACTGAGAATATCGTCCTTAAAAGACATGACTGTTTCTCCCTTTCCAACATTTATAACTTTTCTTTCTTACTTTTTGAATTAAAAATGTGGTTGTTAGAAGCAATGATAGCAGAAACTTCTGTCCTCTTCTTGACTTTAAAAGAAAACAATTTAACATTTCATGGACGAGTAGGATGGACGACACAAGGTCTGCAGGTGCTCTTTGTCTACAGTGATTTGTATTTAATCAAAAGGGTTTTTTGTTTGTTTGTAAATATAGTAGTCCTTCTTCCCAAAAGGGATACATTCCAAGGCCCTAAGTGGGTGCCTGAAACTGTACATAGTACTGAACTCTAGATTTACGGTTTTCCGAGTACCTATCTGTGATAAAGCTTAAGTTGTGAGTACAAACAGTAAGAAGAGGTTAACAACTGACGGTAAAGCAGAACGATGGTAACCATGTACTCTGTTCTGTACACACACGGTTCCTTGGACGTGAGTACTGTGTACTGTGACGGTTGATCTGATGCCTCAGGGGCTATGGGGCAGGGGCAGTGTGGACAGTGAGGAAATGCTAGGCAAAGGGCTGGTTGGCATCCTGGGCGGGACACAGCAGGACAGTATAAAGCATCACACCCAGACGGCAGGTGGCAGAAATCTGATGGACCACTTATTTCAGGAGGTTTCCACTTAGTATTTCTGAACCAGGATTACAGGTAACTTAAACACTAAAAGCGAAACCACGGACTGGGGGGAGGGGGGCTGCTGCATTGTGCTCACCGTATCGTTTGTCTCCTTTCTGCTATTAATATGGTGAGTTTTCCTTTTTTGTCTGTTTGCTTTTGGTGCTAGGAATTGAACTCAGGATCTCAGCTTACCAGGCTCAAGACCTCAAGCTTGCCTTGGCCCCTGACATATTTTTTAAAAGTGGATCCTGCCCAGCATATCTGGAATGTGTCTACTTCAATCATGTTTTATTTTCTCTGTCTTTTTTTTTTTTTGTATGTTCCTGGATCTAGCACACTAATGTTTAGGATTTTTGCATTTCAGCTCATGAGTGATACTGACCTGTAATTTTCTAAAATTTAGCAGCTTAAAACAATAAAAATTTATTTTCTGAGCATGGTCACAGCTACCATTTTATTTTATTTTATTTTATTTTCTTATTTTGCAGTACCAGGGATTGAACTCACAACCTCATGCTTTCCAGGCAGGCACTTATGCCGCTGAGCTAAATCCCTGGCCCTACAGCTACCATTTTATCTGGAGGCTGAGCTAGGGGAGACCAGCTTCCCGTGCAGTGGCTGGGATTTCAGAAGCCCTCAGGCTGTGGCCTGCAGACCATGCTGTGTCCCAACTCTGCCCTGGAGCTGCTCACAGTGTGGCAGCTGGTTCCCCCACAGCAAGAGAGGCCAGAGAGCAAGAGAATACGTGCGCAAGATGGAAGGCATGGCCCTTCCGTCACTTAATCCTGGTGACACCACGCCACTGTTGGGTAGATGTGAGTCATTAGACCCAGTCCACAGTCAAGGCCCAGGAAGTAGGCCAGGGCAAGGGTTCTGGTAGGCGGGATCACGGATGAAAACAGAATCATCACCAACATCTCCCCCACTGAGCAAGTCCCCCGTCCTCTCCTGCCTCTCCCACTCACAACCATGAGAGAGAGAGGTCCCCAGCCCCTTCCGGCTTCCCCAAAGGCCCCATCTCCCAAAGGCTGCAACCCCAAGTGGCACTACCTGCCCCAAGCCTTTACCACATTCAAGGGCTCGGAGGAACCACAGCTTCCAAATGGTAGCAGTGAATCCGACAAAGAAGGGCAGAACAAAGGGATATGAGGTAACTCTGTGAAGAAATGGGTTTAGAATTTCCCCCCAAGAAAAAGGAGGCAGGACGCAGAGGGGCCTCATCACAAGAACATCTGATATTGCATGGTATTGCATGATATTGCATGTGCTTTGCTGTGTAAGTCCGTGCTACTTAGTCGATTCCAGCACACGCTGCAAAGGGTCTGTGCATGTGTGGGCCGTGTGTGCGCAGGTGAACAATGGCTCTTTAACTTATGCCTTGTTCAGCCTTTCTCAAGTGAGAAAGGAAGGATTCTGTCTCAGTGGGTCTTAAGAAACACCCTTGTCCCAGAGAAGGAGAGGGCAGAGCTCTAGAAGCCCCTGAGAAACCTTCTCACAAGAGACAGAGGCCTTCCATTTACTTGCCTTCCAGTTTTCGGCCTTCTGGTTGCTCCTGGCACCTTCTCTCTTCTCCTCCAGCCTTGGTGTTATAAACAGTCCCAGGAGCCAGGTCTCCCTTCCTCTGGGACAGAAGTCAGCTGGGTTGGCAGCTACTGAGGGGTGCAGAGGTCCCCATGTTAAGCCCCACAGGCAAACTCCCTGCGACTCCCAGCATGCTCTCTGCGGGAAGCAGCCGCTGGGTGGTAGGAAGCCCAAGTCCAGGATACCAGAGGGGACTGATGCAATCCCGCGGTTGGGAACATTCTTGGAACATCTCTGTTCATCCGAGTCCGCAATTAGGGCTGCGGGGCTTCTGTGAAGCTGTTCCAGGAGATGGGCTGCCTTGGAAGCTGTGTCGTTTTATCTCAAGATGGGGATCTGGAGCCTGAGCCTCAGCCCTATGAGGTTACAACCAACACGATGCTTTTTCCACTTGCACGAAACAAATCTGAAACATGCACATCCGTGTATTCCGCCTTGAGCTTGGGAACACAGGCAAACCCCAGGGACTGCAAACGCTGTGGTCTCGGCTGCTGCTTTGTTCCCCCACGTCTGTATCTCGCATTTCTGGGATGTCTCAGGCCAGGCACGGGTGTCTCCACTCCTGCCATCTACATTGGGTGACGGTGGCCACCCCTGGGTGACAGCTACCTCTCCTCCACCAGGCCACAACTGTTACTCCGTGAGTTCCTGGAATTCCCAAGTCCTCCTCAAAATCCAGCCTCTTGTGGCTTCTTCTATCTCCACACATGGCACCAATGTTTCAGGCCCAAACTAGGAGTTCCTCTGACTTCCACCCTCTCTCTGCTGACCCACAGCCATCGCATCCTCCCAGCACTGGAAATGTCTACAGCCCAGTTCCTGTAGTCTCTTCCTCCCCACCAGCATTGCGGTCCAAGTTACCACCTCTCTGCCTTCTCGTGGCATAAATACAAAATCCTCTGCCTCGTGCATTGAAGCCTTGATGACTGATGCAGCATGGTTCAGGTGCAGGGCCTAGAGAAGCGACTGGATCAAGAGAGATTTAACTTCACCTGTGGACTGACTGATGGACTGAGGAAATCTTAATTTTATGGCGTTATGGGAGGTAATGGAAACTTAGGAAGGATGGTCTAGTTGAAGAGAGTAGGCTATGAGGCCGTGTCTGGAACTTCTGAAGCCATGAGCCAAAAGAAACCTCTTCTCTAATATGCTTTCCTTGTGTATTTGGTCACAGTAATGAAGAGCTGGTGAACATATCCTGGTATCTTTTTTTTCCCTTATAGTTTTATTGCATTTCTTATTTACTGGGACAAAATACTGAGAACCCATGAGTTAAAGAAAGAAAGATTTACTTTGCTCATTGTAAAGGTTTCAGTCCATAGTCAGCTCCAAGGCAGGGCAGCATGCAGAGAGTCATGGCAGAAGAGAAGCGGTCCATGGTGTGATAGGAAGCAGTAAAGCAGTGAGCCTTCCTTTCCCTTTTTATTCCATTCAAGCTACAAACCCATTGGTTGGTGCCCCATACACCCACATTCCCACTTTCCACACTGAGAACTGTGCTGAGCCCATCAGTGGACTAATCTATTATTACACATCCATAATCCAGTATCACACACCCATGATCCAGCCACTACCTCAAGCCTCACCTATACAAGGCTTTGGGGGAACACCTACATGTAAGTCATAACAGTGAAATATTATTCAGAATTCCCTCAAACTATGCAATTCTGTGGTTTCCAATATCTTCTAAAGAGCGTGAATGTTAGTTACTATAATCTAATTTTTAGGAGCTTTTCCTCACCCCTTCAAAAAAAAATCTTCCTGTACTTTAGCAGTAACTTCCCTATCTCTTTCCCCTCTCCCAGCTGCAAGCAGTGACTCATCTTTTTCCTGTCCCAAAAGTGAGATTATTCTGAATGCTCTATATGAACGGGTTCATAGTTAACACAGGTTCTTCCATGCTGCAGTGCACATTAGTACGTCATTCCTTTTCTGTGCCCTGATACTATTTTATCATTTGGATAGACCACGTGTGTTCATCCCTTCATGACTGGATGCCTTTAGGTTGCTCCCCACTTTATTCACTGTTAGAAATAATGAAGCTGTCAACACTCCCATCCAGGTGTTTGACCTGTATGTGATTTTACCTTGCTTAGGTACAGACCTAGGAGCCGAATTCCTGGGTTACGTGGTGACTCTGTGTTTAACCACAGTGCCAGACACTTCCAAAGAAATGGCACCATTGCACATTCCCATCAGCATGGATGGCATGATGAGGGTCCCGCCTTCTGATGTTGAACACTGTTCCGGCTATTGGCCCTTCACCTCTCTTCCTTGGAAAGTTGTCCATTTAAGTCCTTTGTTTTTAATTGAATTCTTTGTCTTGTTTGATCGAGTTGATTTATTATGAGACACTCTCTCCTGTGCTCCAGGTCATTTCTGTCTTACTGATAATACCGAGTACACCGGACGTGCTGTGGAAACAGCTGCTGCACTGTGTTCCTTAGGGAATAATGACAAGGGAAAAGTGTGTGCTCAGTGCAGACGCAATTCTTAAAAATGTTTTCAGTCTGAGTTTGGTTTTAATCTGCGAGTGCAGACCAGGGGTGAGGAAGCCAACTTCAGATAGACGAAAGGTGCCAGAGACGGACGGATAGCAACAGAGGTCCAGATGGATCTGGAAAGCTTTGGCTGATCCATTAAGGGTCCGTCTCATTTCAGGAGGACGGAGGTTCCTCAAAGGCAGGAGCCACCCCAAATTTCCCTATCTGCTTCTGGTGCCTCTTCTAATATCCCCGAGACACTGGGCATTAGGAGGACCCCAGGAGGCCTGGTGACCGCAGTCACACACCAGCGAGTGTCTCCAGGTCTCTCTGGATCTTCATCCCTTTGCAACTGTGCACAAAAGGGAAAAGGAACCTCTCTGTGCCCCAGGTTTCCAATCTGTTTCCTTTAAAAGCAGCGAAGTTTATATTATAAGGGAGCCTCTCACAGACATCGGCCTTCATCCCATTGAAATTGAGTCTGTAAATGCAAAACATTTTTTAAAAAATAATGAATTGGTATTTGATATTCCTATATTTCAATATTCCTTTGATATTCCAATATGAAACTGAAACTGCTGGGGTTTTATGCATTCTTGGTCTTTCCTTTGATTTGGCTCAACTTGTTGCTTTGAATAGGTTTGCTTTAATCACTGGACCGTGGAGCAGGAGGGACACGCAGCTTGCTGGAGGAGGGGCCGGGGGTGCAGCCATCTGGGCCCAGAGAGCGACTGCCTCCCTCGAGTCCTGACTTTTCCTGCTGGAGCCCGACTGGAGGCACTGCCAGGCCCCGGGAGGAGCGGGCGCCGTGGCCTTGCTCCAAAGCGGATGCTTGAGCCTCTGCCTTAGAGTTCAAAGGTGGAAGAGCAGCAAGTGCACTTGGCCTGTGCCAGGACCACGCAGGTTCCCGGGACTCCTGGTGGGCAGCCGATTTGGAACTCGAATTCCAGACTACTGCTGCCGGGTTCCATCCTGGGGCAGTGGGGAGACATGTGGGCACAATCTGTCAGAGTTCAGCAGCCTTGGTCCTGCAGGGCGATGGTGGTGACAAATGACGCAGGGAGAGTCGTGGTGATCACCTCAGTGGCCTATGGGGGAGAGGCCCTGACGACGTCACGCACAGTGCTAAGGCTCCCAAAGCAGACCCTTGTGTGGGGTATAGGGGAGTCGTTCATAGGGTCCTGGAAGAACAAGCAGGGGACTGGAGCAGAGACAAGAGGGCCAGGCAAGGGCGACCTTCCTTGAGGGGGACTCCCCGGGACACTTGGAACGCAGCCCGGAATTGCCCTGTGGGAGGCCCGTGCTTTTCTCATGGGCCCAAAGCCCCAGGGATCTGATCCCCCTGGGGGTAATAACTCTCTCAATCCTGAGTGACAACTGCCTGCAACAAGGCACAGACCCGCCACAGTCATCTGGGGACAAGGAAACACCTCAGACAGAGCCACTGAGAGACCCAGGGCCACCACAGCTGCAGTGGGCGGTACAGCCGCTGGGGACTTCAGAAGCAGCCGAGGAGATGTGAGCTGGATAGAAGTAGAATTGGCTCAACAACCGTGGGGTTGGGCCAGGGATTTAGTTCAGCAGCTAAGTGCCTGCTTGGCAAACGTGAGGTTGTGAGTTTGATTCCCGGCACCAAAAACAACAACAACAAAACAACCACGGGGTGTGTGTTTTTATCAAACTCATTTGCTGCAGATGACATGCAGGCTTAGTGACAGGGCTGGGCCTCCACCCAGCCAGGAGATGTCCCTGAACCCCACCCCAAGGTCACTCACCACCTGCACTGTGTCCCATGCTTAGTGCTCTGCACTCATGGGGCTTCTCCCACACATTTCTAAGCACAGGCCCCTCCAAGAGGGACGCCTGCAGCCTGGCGGGCTATCCTTGTGGGAGCTGGCCTGGCTCTACCACGCAGCAGGGCAGGTGGAAAGTGGAGGGGCCGTGGCTCCCTGTGCAGGGGCCTGCCAGGCCGCCTGTGCAGTGGCTGCTCCCTGGAGCCGGCTGGAAGGAAGTGGGGGGCTGGAGTATGGGGCGCTGGTTCCTCCACTTAGCCTGCGTGACTCTCCAAACCAGGCTTCTGCACCTGAGGTCCCACTCCTCCTCCCTGGGTGCATCAAAGCCACACCCCACCCCCAGGTCCCACTTGCTGCAGAAAAGTTTGGTTGCACAGGAAGGAAGCCCTACCCAGACTCACTTGGGCAAAAAGAGGATTGGTCAGGCCCAGGAGGGTGCCCAAGGTGGCTCCGCCTCTAGACACCAGGGTAACTGAGGAACGTGGCTCTCTTTGGCCCTGCCTCCCTGTGCAGGCTGTCCCACTCAGGGTCCCCAACAGCCCTGGACTTACTGTCCAGCTGCATAGCTGAGGGCATAACCTCCTTCTGGAAAGATCCAGTCAAGGGCAAAGCAGAGCTCCCATGGACCAAGCCAGGTCACATGTCCGGCTCTGCCCTGGCCATGGCCAAGAGGAGGCTGCCCTCTGGGTCACTTCCTGGGGTCTGAATTAGCATCAGCCCCAGATAAACCCTATGGCTGAGGATGGCAGGTCCCCAAGAGAAACTGAGGCTGGTGATTGCAGGAGGCTTGCTGCTGCTGAGAGGGGGAGGCCACCACTCTGCATGTGGCACTTCCAGTAAGGGGCACTCTATGGGTCAGAGGCTCAGAGCAACACTAGGACATGCACGGGTGCTTTGGAGACACTGCATGATTAGTTCCAGACATCACGGTAAAGCAAAGCTCACGAAGTTATGTTTATCTGACTTTTATGGCGAAGTTACGTCTACAACAGACTGAAACCTATTAAGTGTGCAATGGCAATACCGTGTGCATGCCTTAATTTTAAAAATACT
>PVJX010036632.1:0-17465 GCA_004027295.1 Dolichotis patagonum | reverse complement strand
TGAATATGTGTGATAGTTCAAACAAATTTTTTTCTTTTTTATCAAAAATGAGATATTATAGTACCCATTGATCATTTTCTGTTATTCACTTCAGAAAGCCCTGTAATTCTTTCACTCTATGCATGGCTTTATACTATTGTGTTATGTTTGATATTATTGTAATTGAAACTATGCTCAACTATAGCAGAGTAAGAGATATGGTGTTAGCTACTGTTGATGTCCAGTGGACTTAATGTAAAGTACTGTGTTGCCTATGTTGTCCTGTTCTGATCTGCTCTGTACTGCCCCTTTTTGTTTTATTCTCTTTCAAATAAAAAAAAAATAAATCTTTCAGAGAAGGAAGAGTCATGTAAAAAAAAAATCTTACATATTACAGTACAGCATTAATGTTAAACTTTTCAAAAGGCATTGATTTTCATTTATTTACCAATTATTTGGAACAGGAAAAGCATGATCCAGTAAAGTCTGAACTACCTTATATATCTTGAAAAAGAAAGACTAAAGAAAAAATTTTCAAACAAGTTCTGAGTTTATGTTTATGTGCATTCGTGTGTGTGTGTGTGTGTGTGTGTGTGGTGTGTACATAAAACTCTGATGATATCTCCTTGCCCTTTAGTTTGACTCAGATAATTCTTTGAGGTCTGCTAAACTCAAGTTCATTTTGAAAACATGGAAAGTGTAATCTAATCACCATTTAGCAGCAATTAGCAATGCATCCTTTAAGGGATTCACAGTCCAAGTCCACTCAGTGGATAATTGCAACAATTAACTCCTCCTACCTTTCTATAGTTTTCAGTGAAAGCATCTTACTTTTATTAGCACAAACTCTGGGTTTGATGGAGACAAAGTGGCACTGAGAACTGGGGCATAGCCTTTAAAAAAGCAACAAATTAAAAGTGACAGTTTTTAATGTTACTACCTGCTGATATTCCTAGTGTTGTATAAAATATTCGTGGGTGGTATAGTAACTTATAATTTGATCTTTCCACTAGAAGAGCTATTGAAGAGTGAATGCTTATCTCTGTGTACTAACCAAGAATAATTATATGATGGGAAACTGAAAACAACACAAATATTTCTCTGATTATTTGGTTAATTTGTTATTGTTTTTAAGCAGAAGGAAATGATGTTAATCATACTGTAGACAAAGACAAAAAAAGGTTTTAAAAATCAGTAGTAAGATTATTTCTGATAAGAATTTGTTCATTGCAGAGATGACAATAAATTTGATGATAATGAAGATTATCAATAAATGATGGTTATGATAGATGATAGAAAAAAAACACTGACACATAGAATTTTTATTGTGTACCAGACAACATGCTAAGCATTTTGCAAGTGTTATTTTCATTTTATTCTTATACAAATATTATAAATAGCTTATTTGCATTGTACAGATTAAAAATGCAATGAGGTGCTGGAATTTAAATATAAATCATGAGACTCAGTAAGTCAGCTTTTTGTTCACTCATTCAATCAATATATATTAAGCATTTACTACATATCAGGAAATGCTAAGCTGTGGTGATGAGTATCACACATAAAAAACAGGCAGAGTTACAAATCCCCATAGTGTTGGAAAGATAAAAACCAGTACTGCAATTAAAAACAGAGATAGGTTTCTACATTGTCTGAGTGATCAGACGAAGCCCCACTGAAAAGGTGACAGAAAAACAGAGTCCTAAAAATGAAAAAGAATTAGCAACAGAAAAGCAAGGAGTGTTTTGCAAGGTGAATGGGGCTATGGAATTAGGATGTGGAAGGGCAAAAGGCCAAAAGCAGAATATTTCCATCTTCAGGACCATGGCTGGAGTCTTTCTCTTGAGCACACAGTTCAGTTGGAGATGATGTTAAAGGCTCTAAGGTCCCTTTTAATGCTCTCATATGACATTCATTTTGTGCTTTTTCCTGTCCGTGTGTGTTGGGGCACAAAGAGAGTTTCATGCAACTTAAATCCAGTTAAGGCACTGCTTAGGTGTTTAGTGAGCACTCTGCTGACATATGTGAGGACCATAGTGGGCAGAACATGAGACTAGTGATGCAGCCCAAACTGTATAAATTAAGCTCTATGATGACACAAGCCAAGTACCAAGCTACAGACTTTCAGTGTGGTGAAGTTGAACAATGAAGTAAGCAAAAACAATTTTTAAAGCTATGGTAAAGATATTGAAAAACTACAGAAAACCGGAGAATAATTCTATCCTGATATCCCCTTTTTATAAAAGTTATAGGGAGTTTGTTTGTTACCTTTTTAAATGATCAGAAAAACAATCAAAAGATGAATAGTATTTCACAGCACATGAAAATGCTATGCCACCCAAATTTCACAGTCCATGTCAAGAAAGCTTTGGACACAACCATACCCAAGGCTGCTTTTGAGGGTCAGTGGCAGAGTTCAGTAGTTGTGACAAAGGCCTTATGTAGCCTGCAGAGCTAGAAGTATTTGTGCCTGGAGGGTCCGTGAGTGTATCTCACAGGATGTGGCACTGAGACACAAATGTCAAGAAAGATTCCATGAAGTCAACATAAACACTGATTGTTTAATATAACAAATGAGCCTTATTAAAGGAAGGAAAAGAACATTCCAGAGACAAGAAAGCCAAGTAGTTACCTTGTTGATAATATCAAGACAGTGGCTTTCTAGAGAGAAGGCAGTTTGCCAACCCCAGAGGCACAAAGGTAGACAGAGATAAAGGTAAAGACTTTCAGTATGAGGGTTCTAACACCACACCCGTACACTCACGCCCCTTCAACCATTGCAAGTACACACAGTGTTGATGACATCATATTGCCAGGTTCAGTTTATTACCAGATAAATGGAACAAAGAACAAGAGCTATGAATTCAGAGTTTCTCTGGGATGTTGAGGTCTAGAAATGCTCCATGGAGTAGGGGAGGAAAGGAGGGAAAGGAAGGAGGGCAAGAAATAGAATCTGGTCTCACTTTAAAACTCTGAACAAGTAAGAGGGTCTCAAAAGCTCAACCTCTAAGTCAGCATTTAAGTTTCAATTATCTAAGGGCTCTTTCCTGAGTCATATGATTCAGCTGAAGAGGATTAAGGACTTAAGATATTCAATATTCTTCAGTTTGTACTCAAAGTGTTCTTCTCTGTGTGAGTCAGAGTGGAGGTGGCCTTCAAGAAAATTAAACCCAGTCTTGGCATTTTCTTATTAAACACCTGAGCAACTCAATCCCACAGGCCCATATAAGTGCCACGGTAGACAAAACAGGTGATGAACCATCAAAACAATGCCCACGGTCCATGACTTTTAATTAAAAGCTTCCCTCCACTAGCCATTTGTTTCAAGCATCTTGCAGAAGTTAAAATATATTTCTTTCCACATAGCTCCAGTATATCAGAGATAGAGATGAGCATAGTGCACATAAATATTCATTATAAAACCACAAGAAGTTACTGAAAAAACCATACCTGATTTTCTTACACCCATCCAATAATAAGATTGACCTTCAAGATCTTCTAGAATTATAAACAACTATGTCAAAGAGAAAATTTCATCCAACTGCTCCTGCTTGTTAAACAAAATAATTTGTTGTTTTGCGGAGCTCCCGAGTTAAGATGAATCTCAACCACTGAGTCTTTGAAAAGACCGATGCAAACAGACAAAATATAGAACGCACCTCAAAGAGTCAAATCTACAGACAAAATGTAAATTAGTGACTGATGCTGGACATGAGAATAGGGAGTGCACGCCACGCTCAGTAAGTGTATCATTGGGGTGATGGAAATTGTCGGGTCTCCGAACTAGACCCCCACCCAAGCAGGATGGAAAAACTCCCCAAGCAGCGCTGTTATTCAACCTGCAGGAGCCTAGCGCTAACAAGAAGCGGGCGGCTTCCCCATCTACCAGCTAGCCGCTGCCCCACACAGCTCAACCCACAGAAAGCTGATTCTGCAAAAACCACGAGACATGCTACGCCTGCCAGCACCCCCTGTACCCAACACTGTGCTGTCATCCAGCCCGAGACCCCCTACTCAGAGACCCAAAGCTTTGCACCCCCTCAGTAATGAACCCCTCCCATACCTAAACTCCTGAACAAAACATACTCTCGCCCTTTGCTCTGAGCCAGTGATCTTTTCAGCCTTGGCCCCGGCCACACCTGGTCTGCAATAAAGTCTTTGCACATTGCTTAAACTCTGCCTGTCTCAGTGATCTCAACTGTGCCTTAGTTTACCCTACCAAAAATGCTCTACCATTGGCCTGTGATAATGGTTGCATGACTCTACATTTCTAAAAATCCTTGAATTTATACTTAAAAAAGTGGATTTTATGACATACAGTCTCTTAATAAACCTACTTAGAAATGAAAAATACAGAAAGAAATAACCATAGATACAATGGACTTGGTACTGGTTTTTTGTAGACATAACTAAAATGAAAACATTTCTAGAAAAATTTGGCACAAGTAGATGTCTTGCATAGTACAATACTTAATTTTCAGTAGTAATTACTATCTCTAAAACAATCCTAGGTCTTTATAGGTAATTCTATCAAACTTTCAAGAAATTCTTTATTCTTATACAAGTTGGAGAGGAAGGAGGAAGAAGAGAAGAACAACAAAGAGACAGAAACAGGGGCAGGGGCAGAGAGAAGGTGAGGCTGTTTTATGGGGCTAGTGCATTTTTAACTTTAAAAATAGATAAATATTACAGCAAGGAAAATAGTGGAAATTATAGGTGCATTTTGTTTCTAAACATAGATATCAAGATATATCAGCTAATTGGATTCAGTAGTGTATAAAATATGTACTGTAACCAAGATGAATATAATGCAGAAACATATAATATTATAAATAGCAGAAAACTCTTACGGCAACTAAAGATGAAAAGCTTCAAAATGGTGACTATATCTTTAAGATAAACATGTGCATCTCTATCTGAACTGTGTCCTGGAAGCTCTGACCCAGATCCACAAGGGGACATGTATGCACAAGTTCATCACCAAGGTATTTAGGCTCCTGCTATAGAACACTGGTGGATAAATCATCACAGATATATAGCTGGGAGACAGTTCAGTAGAACAATCAACAGAGTAATGCAGGCAGATCTTAAAAACAGTATAAAACAGAATAAGATATATAATACTGCCTTGTGTGTACATGAAAAGTGTATAGGTACAGAACAATCTGCATTTTATAATAATAGATCAAACACTGCACATTTAGCACATTAACATTAATTTTGAGGGAGAGAGACATGTGTGTGAAGTATGCATAGACTTAATGAAATCAGTGAATCAAGTCAGCATCCCAGAGAGTGAATGGTTGTTTATATGAACTGAAAGGTATGATTAACTCAGCTCATTCACTGGGTCTTATGGAAATGTGTACTTTTCCCGAAGTTCTTTCTGGCAATGAAGTAATTCCCTTCCTTTGCTTTAAGACTAGTCACTTTGTGTAATATTTTACAAGACTAATTTTACACATTGCTGGGGTTATCCATTGTTCAAAACAGTGATTATCAGATTTGGGGGTTTTAATAACCAGAAGCATTTTGTTTTTAACCTAAATCCCAATTGAGCCATCTGATGTTTAATTTGCTAAGAAAAAATCTCAATAAATTCTAGGTTACTCCATAAAAGCCTTGCTATCAAAGTCATTACAATATCTGTTTATGCTATGTGTTTGTGTGTATGTGTGTATTTGTGAAATAACACACAGCCCATTTTTCTTTGGGTTAAGAAAACTGTCCTTGTAAACCAATGATTATTAACTTTTTTTCATTATCATTCTCTTTTCCCCAAAGAAACTGTTTACGTTCTTTTCCTAATCACCCTGCCCATGAAATTTCTTAATTACCCACCAGCGATATTCTGTCTGTTTAGGTATCATGACCTTTTTCAGAAGGCCAAACACCAATGTAGTATCTATCAATTTTCTCCCACCCTTTCACGAGAACCAAGGTTCACTCTCTTGGGGACAGAATCACTTCCATTAAGGGTGTGTGTCATATACCAGAGCCAGTTTGTGATCCAGGACTTTGAAACAATTTATGTATGTAATAAGATTCTAAAAAGTATCTCCTCTGCTTTTGCATCAGAAATTCTTCCTTCAGCCATTTATTTTCATGTGTTTATCAGTTTCAATTTTCACTCTAGTTTGCCTCATAGTAGCAAATGTTTCAGAGATCGCACATTAAGAAGATAGAGCACTGTTTTAAAACTTAAAATACAGTATGTAGAATTGCTACTCAAAACAAAATGTTAAGCATTAAGAAAGACTGAAACTTGACTCAGGTGCAGGCTTACACCTCAGGGGAATGCTGACACAGGGAATCAAGCATAAGAGTGACAGGATGGAAGAGGAGGTGATTTCTGTGACATGACACAGTGGTATCATCATATGACTACTCTAGTGAGCAGGAGGTGAGAAGGACGGAGCTGAGGATACAGGGTGTTCCAGAAGGTCCCTACACTCATCTGCTCACCTGCCCAAGCATTTGTCAAGGGCATGCGATATGCCAGGTACTAACGCAAAAGCTCAATATATAACACTGGGTCTTTATCCTCAAGCCGACACTTGTCCCAGGGAGCTCGACCGCATGCAGGGAGTGCTAAATTCAACAATAAAAAGAACCTCTCATTTTTGTGTCTTACTGCCACATGGGCCACTGCAACTACACTCCTGAAACAGGTACTTTTTCCATCTGAGCCAGGGCTGTCAGCAACACAGTAATGAGATGGGCATATTGTGGAACAACCCTGTCTCCCTGCAACTGCCTGACAGTGCTTAGAACCATGTGTCACATAGCTAAACAATGAACTCACAGGCTTAGCGAGGTGACAGTTACGAAAACTCAAGCATATCTTCATTTAATCCAGTGGAGTTATTCATGCTGGAAGTTATTCATGCAGTTTGTGAAATGATAATCTTAGGTAAAGTTATCATCACAATGTTCTTAGCTTATTTGAAAACTCATTATCTAGAAAATAATGAAGTAAATATATACACCTAAATGATGTTTAAAATTATGTGAAGGGTCTGGAGACTTTATATCTTTATTTTTGTTTGCTTCCTGTCTTTCTGTCTTACTTTCCATTTGTTGCTATCTGAACTACAGGGCAGTTTTGTGGGTGTGTTATATCTATCTTGGTAAACGATGTACTAGTTTTGGTGCTAGATGAGGCTTAGCATCTTCATAGCATGAAAGATAAATTTATATGAAGTCTAAAATGTTGGGCTAGGCCTGGCAGGAGAAACAAGATGTGCCCTTCTCATGAGGCAGCAGTGTCTGTGGGCCAGGTGGAGAAACAGGAAGTGCCCTTCCGGGGAGCTGGCTGGCATGAGGGCTGGAAGACAAGAAGAGCCAAATCCCCCTCCCTACCCACTCTCCACGCCCCGTAACCAGCTGATTCAGAGGAACACAGACTGAGTTAACAGCAGCTGAAGTACAAAAACAACTTAATGCTTATCTTGTTTGATTGGCTTTGCAGGCCTAAAGCCAGTAGTCTGAGCATCTATTTAGAGGATAACAATAAGCAATATGGTAACTATGGGGGGTTTTCTTCTGTCTTGTTTTTCAAATCCTATATTATTCTCACTATTTTGTTTTTCTCTGTTTTATTGTTTTGCTTTATTCAATGTTTTATTTTGACTGGTTTCATTCTGATCTGTTTTGTTTGATTTTATTATGCCTGATGGTATGGGCAGCATTTTGAAGACAGCAAGAGGCATTATGGTAGTAATGGCTCATTTCCTATTACCCTGTTTTGAAGTTCTGTATCACTCTCGCTGTTTTGTTTTGATTGGATTTATTCTGTTTTATTTTGTTTGATTTTATTATCTTTTAAATAAATAAATAAATAGATAGATAGATAGATAGATAGATAAAAACATTGGACTAGGCTTTGCTAGGGAGTTACAACCTTAATTATTCCCACAAATGTAACTGATTTATGAGGCATGTAATGCCCATATCCATCCTTCCTTTCTTCCTTTCTTTTTGGAATGTAGGCTAAGAAGTTAAAAACCAAGGCTTCTCTGCTCAAGGGTTGCATATTACTTTTTTGTAACTCCTGTAGCTGAAATGTGTATTGTTCAGTGTGGTATGTTGTAAAAAGCCTGGCTGAGGAATCAAGACTGGGGCTTGACACAGCTCTACTATTAACTAGCTAAGCTATGGTAGTCATCTCCAGGCAACAACAACAGCCGTGTCACTTTACCCTGGCAGAGCTCTATGTTTCACTTACATTTGTGACAATTAATTGCAAGTTTTTGATCTGGAACGTAGGCTGAAGAAACGTTCCCTATTAGGGACAGATACTGTGTGTCACACCGGAAGACAGGCAGAACATGGCAGAGCTATGCCATAGCTTTTAGAGATCCGCTTGGAAGAGATATGTATAATTTCTGCTTGTATTTCATTAATCAAAGAGAATATGACCAAATCTCAGGGTAGAGGAGTAAAGAAATAAAATTATTCCATAAAGGAAGACAGCAGATATCTTGAGGAAGAGCAATCTGCCAAAGACACCTTGGGAAAGGCATTAGATTTTTAGATTGCTCATCTGTAAAATGGGAAAATAAAACTAAGCATCTCTAAAAAGACCTATCCTTCTAATAAAATGACTATGTAATATTTGAGAATCTGGAAAAGTTTCCTATTGGGGGATTAAGGTTGACGTTAATTATTAACTCTGGAAAAAATATGTGAAATGGAAATTTCTGGTACAATGCTTGAGTCAGATGGGATTAAAGAGAGGAAATAATTACTTCATTTGACAGAGAGTTTCACACAACGTCTAAGTATCAATCCAGCTTTATTCAGGCATGCTAAAAACTTATCCTGCCACAGAACCAGAGATTCCCACAATTAGAGACACACCATTCTACTTTGCCGAAATCTCCATAATGACAAATAGGAGGTGACCTAGTACAATATCCCCTTCATAAAGATTGTATTGCAGAATATGAGAAAGGAATGGGAAAGTTCTTGGAACCCTCAAGGAAAGTCCACACCAGAAACAGAGTAGGACATACCCTGGGCATTCAGATGCTGTAAGAAATTAGAGTACCTAAGAAAGTCTTGTGCTAGGAGGCAAAGGAGAGATGGTATCCATGCTGCAAATTGAATTATATGATTATTTCTAATGCAACTGATTTTGACAATATTTTTTTACTCCAATTTGACTTTTCCCTATTCTGATAAAAAAAAAAAGCAGGGGTATTTTCTAACACTGTGAGATGTCTCAATGTGTTTAACGGCGATAGAACAGAGTATCAGTGAAAAGCTACATTACTTCAAGATTATGTGGACCCAGCAGTAGATTTGGGAGGAAGTTTGCTGTATTGCTTTGCTTGTATTGCAAAGTAGTCGCAATCTGCTTTGCTTAAAATAAGGCAGGTTGTATGTAGGATACTTGAAAGATAAATACGCAATATTTGGGCATGAGAAACACATTTTTAGCATATTGGTTCAGTGATCTCAACTTTCTTATGCACCTGCACATTTTACCACCTGGAAGCTGGCTCAGTAAATATTTTCCATTGTAAATTCCAAGGTATTTCCAAACAACCAAGGTTGGGAGGACTGGGAGAAAAGAGCAGGTTAAATTTCCCAGTTGAGCATCCTTTTGGATAGTTGTGTCCAGTGTGGCCTTCCTCTGATACATTAAGCTGTCTGTTCCTGCAGTGCTTCTTTAGAACCAGCAGACGGGTGGCTGTGATATATGCCCCTGCACTGAAAAGCAGATAGAGCTAGGAGAAAAATGAAGGGATTTTCCAAACCCTTCATGAAGAATAGAGACTTCAACCAAAAGAAGCTGGAAATGAGCCATTCATCTTGGACCTACCTTTGCTGCTCCTTTCCCTAGCACTCTCCTCTGGTTTGGAGCTCTGTGTCAGGGTAATTTACGACCTGGAGCCAGCAACCAGGTCCAGGATTTCTCAACCTTGAGATCTTTAGCATTTAGGGCTGGATAACTATAACATAAGGGAGTTCTCCTATGCATGGCACAATGTATAGCTGCATCCTTGATTTCTACTCATGAGATGCTAATAGCACTCACCACCCAAGTTTAAAAAACAAGATGTTATTCTACTATTGCTAGTGTCCTCTTGGGGACAAAGTCACCTTTGGCTAGAACAACTAATCAATAGAATGTGATATTTGAAACACCTGAGCCAGTCCATTGTTGGCTGCAGTGAAAAGCCTTGTGGCTGGTAGTGATGCATTTCTTAATACTGCAGGTTTAAAAGTATGTAAGAATGATCAAGGATCTGACTCTCCTAGGTTAGTAATTACCTCTGTTGTTATTAATTTTCCAGAACAGCCCAGTCGAATGAGTCACTACTGTCTCAATCCCTCTGCCATGGCTGATTAATTTTGCTTTCCTATTGTTTCTCATTTCATGTAATGTCTGATTACACAGGGAAGTATTCAACACAATTCTCATGTAAGAGTCATTACAAATAGGCTTATTTCTCAGTTTAAGGGAGGAATGGACAAAAGATTTTATATTACTCTACTGAAATAAATGTTTTAGTAGAAGTAAAATGATTGCTTGAATACCCTGCAAATTGAGAGGATGGAGCAGGAAGCCAAAATAAATCAATACAGGAACCTAATGATTTTTAACTGTGCTTAAAAAGCTTATTTACTGTAAGCTTTCATTTCCATTGTACGAATTAGAGCATGTTCATTATTTTTTAAATGCCTTAAGTGATATATATAATTCTTTTCACTGGAATTCCTGGGAAGCAGCTACCGTATATGTATTTCCTTCTTTCTGAAATCATGTAATGAGCTCCCTCCCCATCTTGAATACAAACCTTGACAAATATAAAATAGTGTAAAAGGAATGGGCTTTTAGATCATGTCTGCATCTCTGGCAATAATTAGGCATACTGGTGGCACACTCCCTTTCTCGGCTCCCAGGAGGCCCTATCTCTTACGACACTGCCGGGAAGCTCTGAGCTCAGGGCACATGTTGGTTCACTGTACGGTAATGATGTCCTCTAGTCAAGCTGTGCTGTTATGAAATGACATCAGAGCTAGTCAGAGTGGGAGTCAGACAGGAGGCTGTTTGCAGGAAAGAAGGAAAGGATTAGGGAAATAAAGAGACAGTTCACCACAATGGGTTCAGGGAGTTTCAAGACAGTACCAGGGGGGGTAACTTGGGACTCACTTCAATATGAGAGAGGTTTTTGTCCACCCTGGCCCCTGGGGCAGTGTTTTTTTGGTTTTAAAGACTAAGTCAGTTGCTAAGAACTGGGATTCACCATTTTAAAAGGGCATGTTAAGGTACTTTTCTCAATCATTGTGTGCAAATAGACCTCACCTAGCATGATTATGCAGCTGTTAGGAGCACAGATTCTGCAGCTAGACAGGATTCAAATCCTGCCTCCCTCTCTTTAGGAGTTTGTCATCTTGGGCAAATACTTAACCATTCTGTACCTCAGTTTCTTCATCTGGGAGAAATAAAGGAATACTTATCAATTTTGGCAATGGTAAATAAATATATCAAATACCCAGAGCAAACTCTAATAATAAATGCTATATTATATTAATGGGAAGTATCTTAGCCACTTGCTAATCTTTCAATTTTTTTAGACAGAAGATCCTTCTGTAATAAGATTTCTAAATCTTTCACTCCCCTTACAGTGTTTGTTATGTTAATTAGGAAATAGTTTAATGCTATCTTGAAAATGCATTCTTGATGTCTCCCACAGACTTCCAATGAATAATTTTTTAGGTTGATAAAAAATTACATTTTGTATTTTTCCATATGGTCTGTTTCTCAACTCCTGCACACAGTATTCAAAAGGGCTAACTACATGTACATGGTGACACAAATTTCCTAACAGTCCTGTGACTGCTTATGTTTTACTAATATTGGCCTGAAGAGCTTTAAAAGGTGGCAGAGTGCAGATTATCAGCTGAATTATAACTCATTTAGGAAGAAGATGTAGTTTTGCTATATGTGGGTCACATAAACTTACCCTTCTTGGAGTCAGATTTGTGAAAACATGAAGATATCTGTAAATCACAATTAACTCTTGGGTACATTATACTGGCTTATGTCCAAGGTTTATGGTAAAATGACAGTATTATTTTCCTAGATAAGTAGAGAGTAAAGTAAGTATATCCTTTACAGTGTTTCAATGCATCATGTATTTCTTTTGACTAATAGATATGTTTAGGAAACAAAGAAGTGATTTTTTTTCCCATACTGCTTCTAAATGACACTGAAAACTTCTGATGTGATCTAGAATATAATATTGTTCAGACAATAGTACTCAACACCAGTATTTTGTTTCACAAAACTCTACAGTAAAGATGCTAATTATTTCACACTGCATCTCAGTTTCATTTAATGTTGGATCTGAAACTCCTACTTCATCTCCTCTGCCTGTTTTAACACTTAAAACTGATACTTGGAGAGATGATGTAATTTCCCAGGGTTACACAGCTTGGAAATATCTATGTTCCTTGCTTCTGTGTAGGAACAGAGTGAAGAGAAAAAAATGTACACTAGATTTGCCAAACTCTTTAGAAGAAAACTCCATGGACAGGGAGGCATCATTATTAATAACATTTTCTGTGCTGTCTTGGTGATGATGTGTGGGCTCAGAATTCACAGTAGCTTTAGTGCTATGTTGTGGGAGGTTCCAAGTGCCTTTGATCTAGGTGTTGACAGAAAAATAACAGCCTGCCAGGACTATTTTGAGAAGAGTCTCCTAAGGACATGGAGAATGCCTTGTATTCCTCAGCATCCTCTCAGTTGTGAGAGACTCTAACTCACATTGGTTTATGTACAAGTGAAAGCAAAGTAGCTACTTAAGCTACCTAAAGTATGTACTAGATTCAGACACACCTGGATCTATCAGGTAAAAGATGTTAATCAAGACTACCTCTTTCCATCTGTATTCAGCTTCATTATCAGAGAGGACACTATGGCTACAGAAGTTTCCAAGATTACATTGTCCTCATGATTCTAGAGGTAGAGAATGTTTCCTGACAGCATCAGAGAATTGTTAGAGAATTCTCATTAGCCCAGCATGATGGAGTAATATAACCCTTGACCAATCACTTGCAAGAGGAATGGTATAGTCTAATTGGCCAGCCTTGAGTCATGAGTCTACCACTGGGGATGGGGATATAGAATAAGCCTCCACTGGCATTGATATACTGAAAAGAAAGGTTTGGGCATATCCTAAGTTAGACCACAGAAGCTCTGTTTTATATGTGTTTACTCATACACACAAGTACTTGCACATATATAGCCGCTACACTGATTCCTGTGTGTAGCTTAATCTAATCATTTTCTCTACATTAACCAAATAGTGAAAAAATTGTTTCTGTGGCTCCACTAGTTGCCATTTTCATGAGCTACAACTTTTCTCTGAATCGACACAGTTATGTGGTGTACTTGGTCATAGGTAGTTGGTTTTTCAGTAATGAAGAAAGTAGTGTAGTTAGAACTGATCACTGAGCCTCAGAGATTCCCAAAGACTAAGACCTGACATCCCAGCTGTGTTACACACCTGCAGGATAATATAAGGTTTAACAGAGTCTTAGAAGCTCCTTCACTTGTGTAACAAAGAAGTCTTGCCACATGGCAGATATAGGGCTGACATGCTGGTAGTATGGTAGTTTGTTTTATCAAACAAACAAAGCCAAAAGAGAAATAAAAATGAGATGAATAGAGAGTTACTGACAAAGAAGCACATAAGAAACTCAGAAAAGGACTCTGGGAGATCAGCATTGAGCTGATACCTGTTGTAGTCAGGGTTTGCAAGGAAAGTGATTTAATACAAGATATGTAATTTATAGTATTATTTTATAATAGTCACCCAAAATGTCAAATACAAAAAAGTGCAGGAAATCTGTCCACACACTAAGACTTAGAGAATCCAGCTAAGTGATGTCCTGCATGAGTCAAGTTGAAGGCCTAGGGCACATGACAATGCCCACAGTGAGTCCAACTGGAGGTCTACAGCCCACAGCAATGCCTCGTGCAAGTCTGTTTCACGGATATGCACTGGGAAGGCCCAACAGTCAGAGTGGACGCTATAAAGTCTGTGCCAACAAGATGAAGGATCTGTTCCAACAGACTAAGGCATCTGCACAGGAGCCAGGAAGCAATGCTCAAAGAAAGGGCCAGAGCTACCCAAAAAAGTATGACAGCCATCCTCAGAGACAATGAGGTCCTGAGCTCCTCTGACAATGAGAGCAGCCAAGTTCATATCAGAAAGCCAGTATGACAAGCTTCTCCAGAAAAATCAACAGCACCAGGAGAAACAACAACACTGCTTCTCCCTCTCCAGTTCTCCTTTTTATGCCATTGGCAACAATCCTCCGGTGGGCTATCCACACGTAGCACCATGCTGATTCAGTTCATCTGGCTGTTACATGCTGGTGTGGTTACACCACAAGCTGGTGTGTTGGTGTTCTCAATCCACCACAATACACAAATGCCAAGAAGGAAGTATCAGTTCCAAGATTTGGGGAAGGAGCATTCATGGCAGAGGATGGTTAAAAGCTGTGAGAAGGAAAGGAGCTTGAGTGATACACAACAGGAAGAAGGCCCACAAAGAAAAGAGGAAGTGAGGTGAGAGACATCATCAGGGACTGTGTCCAAAAGGATTGCATAGGCTAACTGAAGCGTGTAAGTTTTTGTGATGAGTGTAAAATGAAAAGATAACAGAAGCTTCTTTGCAAGGGTGTGACTTAAAAGATTACTTGGCCATTTGATGGAAAATAGACTGTCTGGAAAAATGGTTCTCCACAGTCCTTAAATCAGCAGTACCATTGTCCCCAGGGAACTTGTTAAATATAAACTCTCCTTGTCCCAGACCTACTGAACAAGAAACTCTGGAGTAGGATGCCAGCAATCTGTGTTTTAGCAAGTGCCCCAGGATTCTGAAGTACACTCAAGTAGAGAACCATGAATGTTTCAGATTGACGGGGAAAACACCCCTTAGGAAGCTGTTGTAATCATCCAGGGATAGTGGTGATTTGGACTCAGGGAGAAGATGTGTGGAGATCAAAAAGAACATCTGTTTGTGATTTCTTTTGAAGTGCAGAAACTTTTCAATAATATGAGATCCCAGTTATTGATTCTCTGAAGTGTTTCCTGTGCAGTTTGTGTTTTCTTCATGAATTCTCTGCCTACACCTATGTCTCCAAGATTTCTACCTACCTTATCTTCTAGTAGATTTAGTGTTTCTGTTTTAATGTTTAGGTGTTTAATCCATTTAGACTTTAGTTTTGTGCATGGTGTTAGACATGGATCTAGTTTCAGTCTTCTGCATGTGGAGAGCCAATTTTTCCAACACCATTTATTAAAAGAGGCTATCATTCCTCCAGTGAACATGTTTAGCCCCTTTGTCAAATGTCAGGTGGCTGAGTGTCTTTGTACCTATACTTGTGTCTTCTAATCTGTTCCATTGATCCTCAGGTCTATTTCTTTGCCAGTACCATGTTGATTTTATCACTGTGGCTTTGTAGTACAATTTGAAGTCAGGAATTGAGATGCCTCCTGCCTTGCTTTTATTGCCCAGAAATGCCTTTGCTATTCTAGGTTTCTTCTGGTTCCAAATGAATTTTAGAAGTGTTTTCTCTAGATCTGTGAGGTATGTCAATGGTATTTTGATTGGGATTGTGTTAAATCTGTATAACAATTTGGGGAGCATGGTCACCAACAGAGTGAAAAGAAAACCCACAGAATGGGAAAAAATTGTATCCAGCAACCCCTCAGAAAAAGGACTTATGTCAAGAACATACAAAGAATTGAAAAACATCAACCCCTCCCCCAAATCAAAGACCCTCTCCAAAAATGGGCAGCTGAGATGAACACACAGTTCTCAGATGAAGATATACAAATGGCAAACAAATACATGAAGAAATGTTCACCATCACTGGTCATTCAAGAAATGCAAATTAAAACAACATTGAGATATCATCATCCACTGGAAAGAATAGCTGCCATCAAGAAATCAACTGATAACAAATGTTGGCGAGGCTGTGGGGGAAAAAGGAACACTGCTCCACTGTTGGTGTGAGTATAGACTGGTGCAACCACTGTGGATATCAATATGGAGAAATCTCAGAAGACTAGGAGTGGAAGCTCCCTTCAACCCTGCTATTCCCTTCCTGGGTATTTTCTCAGAAAAACTGAAAAGTTCATACCACAGTGATATATGCGTACCCATGTTCATAGCAGCATAATTTGTAATAGCTAAATCTTGGAAACAAGCAAAATGCCCATCAAACACAGAGTGGGTGAAAAAGATGTGGTATTTTTATGCAATGGAGTATTACTCAGCTATGAAGAAGGATGATCTTGAAGCCTTCATAGGTCAATGGAGACAACTTGAGACTATCTTCATTAGTGAAATAAATAAGATTCATATTTATAAATATCACATTGTTTCTCTAGTGTAAAATGTAATAAGAAATGTAAGAGTAATAAAACCCAAAATGTGTAATTGCTACTGTAAAAAAGAGGAAAAGAAAGTGCTCAAAAGGATATAATTGCATGTAAATTTAAGTGTGTAAGATAGATGACCATACTACTGTTTTTGTTAGATGGTTGAGCAGAACTGTTAACAGTCTCATTGTTTGAATGTCTACTTTGTATGCTCTAATTTTGTAACTTGAACAACTATTTCCAATGATTGGAGCAGGTAAAGTATCCAGTGGCGATATCTTAGTGTTTTTTGTTGTTGTTGTTGTTGTTTTGGGGGGTTTTTGTCTGTTTTTCTGGTTTTTTTGTTTTTGGTACTTTTATTTTTTTCCCTTTGGAATTCTGTATTGTTGCTACCATTTTTCTGTTTTGTCTGGTTGGTTTTTTTTCTCTTAAAATAAAATAAAATAAAATAAAATAAAATCTTCCTAAAGAACATCTCTTTGATAAGAAACAGTGAACAGACTTACTAATGGATTGGCTATAGACATGAAGGAAAAGGAAGTTTTAACTCCTCAGTTTGTGGGGTTTTATTTTGTCTTGAGACAGGGTCTCATTATGTTATCCAAGCTGGCTTTGAACTCTGCATGGTTCAGGCTGGCCTCAAACTCATGATGTTCCTGCTTCAGCCTCCCAAATACTGGCTTTACAAGTATGTGCCACTGTGCCTTGCTGGGTTTGTGGCTAAATTGTTGCTATTCTTTAACTTTTGTTTCTCACTTGCTGTGTATGAAAGTATAAGCAAAACACCCAACACAAAGAAGTCCCAGTTGGAAAGGGAAGGAGTTAGTTAACTAAATCACGACTTGATTCTATGCTTAGTGGTTCTGTTTCCTTGGAAGTCATCTAGACTCTTGGAGCTTTAGTTTTCTCTACCATAAAATGGGATTCTTGGTAACCTAGACCAAAAGATAGACCTTAAGGCAAAGCGTTAACTTTCCATAAAAGTGGAAATTATTGTCATTGACATTGCTCATGCTAGAAGGGATGAGAAGGGGCTTGAATCTACCCACCTTTTTTGCGGAATTTCATTACACAA